>LKNJ01004424.1:0-32040 GCA_002120245.1 Maccullochella peelii
ATATATAGTTATAATCAATGGCGGAGTAATGTTTATAATGACGAGGCATTTTTCATTTGAGCGTGGCTAGGTGTGCTGTCATGCTGATTTGATCACATTCTAAATGTCTAGGTGACCAATCAGATTGGTCGGAACTACCCGATTTATAATTTTATTAATTGATTTTTCTCCTCTCATTATGATGTTGGCGAGAGTCTGAATCTGTCCTTGTTTGTTTTTCACTAAAAAGGATGTTCACAAAAATAAAAAGATATGCGTCCTATGATGCAATAAAAATATTTGTTCCTTAACATTGTTGGACATTTATTGCTGCTGATATATTATTTTGCTATTCTCCTAGTTACACGTTATGTTGAAGGGGCCCTGTGTATTCCTGCATCAGCAGTGTTAACTGAAGGCTAGGCAAATTTCATTCTGTTCAGAAATCAAACAGTCAAAGACTCACAGTTAAGCAACACCAGTTCTTTTAAGAATTTATTGTCGTCTCGTCTTTTCATCAAATAATAGAAAAGATAGTGGTATCGATGAAGACTCCGATCGTTAAGCAGTCTCGAAAATGGTATCAATATAAATTAACGACCCCCATCCCTAATCAGAACTAGACTGGTCGCCATGACAACAACTCCAGTCAATAACAGTAACAGCCCTCAACTCAGTCTTTATATTGATCTTGTTATTGATTAACTGACCAGTTGGATGGAGCAAACTGTCTCCTCACCTCTGCAATCCAAAACACATGCACATAGTTGACCGTAGGAAACCTCCATTACAACTAGTCAGCACTCAGTAGGGCGTCTTGTGATCTGTGTGTGTGTGTGTGTGTGCGCGCGCGCGTGTGCGCGTGTTTTCTTTGAAAGCCCCATGACGCCAAAGACGTCAACTGTTCCTTGGTTGCCGGGGAAACCAGTCATGTGTAATCACCAGAGAAGAAACAAGAAGGAACCTGCCTTCAAAATCAGCTGATTGTGACGAGATTTATGCCACGTTTTAGCTCTGACACTGATCGTGTCATCACTACTTAACATTATCACCGATGTCTGTAGATAACCTGCAGACATCAGTCTCAAAAATACGCTAAATCTATATTGTTACATGTTCAACTTTCGCATTTTATTCTGAAGGGTGAACACGGAAACAGAAGTCTGAAAATTATTTTTATAAAAAGAAAGGACAAGATTTTAAAGGAAAAACACACAAAAAAAATGCAACACAGGGGCGGGAGGAGGGAGGGATGAGAGCAGAAAGCGATCAGATAGTGCAGAGCCTTTGTCTCGGTTTACTGAAATATAATAGAATGAAGTCACGTGTGATTTAATTTGTGTAAATTCAATCTGGTGTAACCAAACACAGAGCCAGGAGAAAGAACAGAACTTGCTGCCAGTGAAAAGCAGAGAGACGTACTGACGCCTGAACTTCTATTTAGGGACACTCTGATTGATCAGGTGTCAATCTGTATCCGCCAATCAATGGCTCAGTGACTCCACAGGTCTTAAAAATTGGCACTTGGAAAAATCGATCACATGTCATCACTCAAACAAAATTGTCACCGCCAACTGTTGTTCTGGAAATTAAGAAAAATGTCTTTCAATTGCTGAAAGACATTAAGTCCAAATTTACATGCTAGATATCTGCGCAAAACTAAGCAAGTACTGTAGTTAAATCCTGTTTCTGTTGCTTCTTACACACCAAAAACTTTTTTTTTGTTGTTGTTTTCTTCTGAAATGAGCGTTTGACTAATTAAGTGTCTGTTTAATATTATGAGATTAAGATCAAGGTAACAGCATGAGTTTGTCATCCCTTCTCCATACCTACCTCGCCCACATCTTATCTAGTGAATTATCTGACTCATCACAGGAAGTCACCTGTAGCAACAAGGGCCATCAGATAAAGGTGGGTGAAAAGAAAAATATCACCATCACCGCTAGAGCTCAGAGACTCCATTTCTGACCCGTTGTGCAATAAGAAAAAAAACAACACCTGCTTGATTGCAATAGTTTACATATTTGGGAATTTTTTTGCTGAGGTCAAGTACTGCTGTTATCTACGTTGACACACCGCTGTGACGCAGTCAGTGTCTACAAGGCATACACACCGATAAACTACAGTTAAAGTCAGCTGACACTGTTCTGGCAGGTTCCCACACAGAGAAACTCCCACACCAGGTGTGTTGCACCACTGAGATGCCTTTGAGCAAAGGCTGTCTGTCTATCCTGTTAAACAATCTTCAAACACACAGCATTTTACACTTCTCAGACATGGACATTACGGTGAAAATCAACCACAAAACCCACACACAGACCCACCAGACCGGTTCTGACACACACACAGTCCCCTGCGGGTGTTATGACGGCTGAAAGGGAGAACAAACTAAGTGTTTTTACATGCTGACAAGACTTGTCAACGCAAAGAGTGTAACAGTGTGTGTGTGTGTGTGTGTGTGTGTGTGTGTGTGTGTGTGTGTGTGTGTGTGTGTGTTAGGTACGGAATAGAGGTAACTAGTGGCCTCCCTTAAAGTCAGAGAGACTCAAAGGAGGAAGAGTATGGAAGCATATTGAAGATTAAAGATTTGAGAGAGATTAGAGTGCTACTCAGTCTGCAAGTCAACCTTTGAGAGCGCACAGGCATGGATTTGTAAGAAAAATGAGTTCTCTCTCAAATCTTTTGTCGTCAACTTCCATAGAGGAGGGGATGGCTGTCAAAACACACTACACAGGTGTGCGTGCATATATAAACACACACACACACACACACACACACACACACACACAGAGAGAGAGAGAAGAGAGGAATGTGATTTGTCAATGAGTGACCTCCACACACTGAGATCAGTGTGTGGAGGCCGTATTAGCTTTACATTGAGCTAAATGGTAACAGCTGCAGAGCCAAGCAGAGTTAAACCATGACAGGACCAAGCAGGGCTGAACCAAAAGAATCATACCCTGTTTAACACCTGTCTCTCGACACAGGCAGTGTGGGACCTTTTTAAACCCAATGCGATGACCCATGATATCAAAGAGTCACATCATGTAAACAAGACACGAGGACTTAAGACGCAGATCAGGCAAGATGTCACGCTGACGTCTACTCTGTGGAGTTTTTCTACCTGACCTAAACCCAACAGGTCCTGAGTTTTCTGTCAGGTTTGGAGCATTTTGTTGCGTAAAGCTTCAGGCTCGGGTCAGGTTTAGATTTTCTTCTCTTTTTTTTATTTTTTAGGAATTTCTCTCTTTCTGCATCCATGCATGTTGGGAGCACAGCGGGGTGACGGAGAGAGACACCCCGTCCACTGCATTTGCATGGCAAGCTAATCTGGCAGTGTCAGTCAGGCTCAACCAGGTCAGGTCTTAAAGACCAGGCTACGGGCTGGCTTTGGCTCTCAGTTGTAGGCGCATGTCATCCAACTGTTGTCGTCCCACATCAACCCTAGGTCAAACCTGTGAGACGTCTACATGGGTTGCTGGAAATTGTACTAGGGCTACAACTAACAGTTGTTTTAACAGATTTATCTGCAGATTATTTTTGTAATTATTCAATTCGTTTGATTTTAAAAAGTGAGAAATACCCAGCACAATTTCCCAGAACCCAAGCAGATGTCTTCAGATGTCTTGTTTGGTCCAACCAACAGCCCAAAACTATAGATATTCAGTTTGCATAAATATATATATGTGTATAATGAGGAAAACAAAGAAAAACAGCAAATTCTCACAATTGAGAAGCAACCAGAATGATTGCCTTGTTTGCTTGACAGATTACTTTGTGTTAATGTTTAATCAATTTGTTGGTAAATGTTCTGTCAGCTAATTGATTAACTGCAGCAGCCAATGTTCACATCAACATCTGTGTTATCTGTGAGCTTTGTATTCTTTATTGACACTTGTGATGGTGGTAATTTAGAAATATCCTCTACAGATTTCATTCTGAAGGCTGATCAATTTTCCCTCAACACACAAAATGATTATTTGACAATTCGTTTTAGAGCTACGTGGCACAAAAGGAGCAAAGGGTGTAAAGAGTTCTGCACCTTTCCTTTAAATAAATTTATCTGGCAGATGCTTTTGTCCAAAGCAACTTACATTTTCCCCTCACATACAACTATATATTGGGAGTAATTTGCACAGCAGGCAAGTGGGGGGTTACAGTGCCTTGCTTGGGAGACACTTTGACAGTAAAGGACACACTGGCTGCAGCACACTTTGAGCCTGTGAACTTTGAGCATTAAACAGCAGCGAGACTTTCCTGACGATGACTTATGCAGGGTTTTGTAGATTTTAGCAACTGTGCCATAGAAAGTACACATTATATAGGTATGAGACAATGCCTGTGCAAGTTTAACAGAGAGATAAACACATGCGGTGAGTGCTGACTGCTCCGTGTGTGGCTGTACATTGTCGAAACTTCCTCCTCCTGGTGCTGAATTGTATGTCTTGTGATGTGAGATGCATGATGATACCTTATGATACTGACGTGTTCGGGCTTTATTTGTGCGTCAGCTTTATTTGTGCTTTATATTGTGTCATGTGCTGCACAATGTGATGTGAAGCTGCGGACTGTGCTGTTATTTATCTGCAGTCTGCTCTGTCTGTGCTATCGGAGGCTGTGTTTTATGTTTGTGGAACTGTCAACCTGTACAACCACAAAACAGCTAAATCTTCCGTATTTGTTTCTTAATGTGTGTTGCCTCTTTTTTGATAAACACTAAGACATGACAGAGCAGGTCTGCAGAGGCTTCCATAGAAGGGAGCGGCCATGATTCACCTCCCACACACACACATTCACGTTACTGGATTTCCTTTAAATACCAACTGACTTCTGTGTTACATAATCAAGCCAGCAGCTGACTGTCTTAACAAAGCTCCAACACACAGGCTCTGCAGCTCTGAATACACTGCTAGTCCCTGTCCACATCCTCTATGTATTTATATACAGGCTGTAGTCTGCATCAATACTTTATTCACAGGAGATGTTACATTGACATTTTAGACAATAATGTGCTTCCAACTTTGTGTTTGGCCCTTTCCTGCTTCCGATTTTACACATCAAAGTATGTTTACAGGGGTGGGGGAGTACTACTGCATGTGTGAAAAAATCTGTATAAAGCCTGCATGAAGCTAGAGGCTCCATGCTACGTTAGCTGCTACTAGCATAACACACTGGAATCTCCGACTCAACGGTCGGTGTCGAGTTGCATTGTGGGTAATGTAGACGCCAGGTTGACAAGGAAGAAGAATGCGTTGAATGAAAAGGATATACGATATCTCGGTTCTACTGCATCAATTTTGATGCTTTTTTTAAGCTATCTATAGTGAGTCTGACAATGTTATAGGAGTGCAATACTAAGTCAGCGGAGTACTCTTTTAATGTCCACGGTTTTGGACATGTTCAGTACATGTTACTGAACTGTCACATATGGGCATAATATTTGTAATGGCCATTTGGTGTACCTGTATACTTGACAAACTGATATGGTGAAACATATTGCTGTATCTAATCCGGAATATAAAAGCAAACAAGAGTATTTCCCACAATGTTGGGAGTACTCCTTTGCTCTTTCAGCACTGAAGAACTAAGACTCCCCTTGCACTATGAAGTGTGTATGTGTGAATGTGTGTGTAACCTAATCCAGGGTAAAACAAGGCAGCTGCACATGAGGTCTCACTGTGTCACTTGAGAGACAGACAGAGAGAGAGAGAGAGAGAACCAAAAGAAAATAAAACACTACGGAGAAAAATGACCCAAAAACAGCCAAAGTCAAGAAGGCAAGAAAAGAAAAAGAGCGATGCATTGAAAATTGGCTGGGCAATTTTCCTGGCCCATTTCATCCTCCAGTAGCACAATCCTTAATGGTTTCTACATTATATTATAATTACGCACACACACAGAGCCTGGTCCACAGAGAGTTAATGGAGCCAATTAGTTCCCTCATGATCTCCATTTCTAATAAAAAGAGAGACACAGTGCAAGATCACACTGTAAGAAGGAAAGAACAGACAGATCAAGAGTGAAAACGTTTCCCTTGGTTCACTTACATGATGACACACACACAAACAAAGCTGATCTCAGCACGATTGTCCGTTCAGTGTGTCTGGCCCACAGCCGAGAACACAATCCAACTGCATGTGTCTGTATCGCACTGTGTGTGTGTGTGTGTGTGTGTGTGTGTGTGTGTGTGTGTGTGTGTGTGTGTTTACCTCTGGTCCCAGTAGCCATGTCTGCCACCTTCTGAAAAGCATCTAGGAAGGCTCCGGTCACCACGATGGTTGTCCTGAATCAACGAGAAACACCACACATACATTAACTAAATCCATTAAATACACCTGAAGACGTATTCCCAGTGACCTCTGACCCCGCTGATGTAATCTGGATTTGTGCAAAACAGCTCATCAGGTGAATCAAGTGAAATAACACCCAAACACTCCTAAGAACTTGGCATCACTCTAAATGTATTCCATATGCTTCATAATATATATGATAAATATGCTATGCAGTCCTGTTTGATGGAGTTGTACTAAGGTGCCTCGTAACCAAAGACAAACAAAATACAAAAATAGTTTCTTCTCTGGTTCAGATCAAAGAAACATTTCAAAGAAGCATTACAGTCTGATGCAAAAGACGCAATCATAAACAAACCTCTGCCTGGTTTTAAAAAAGAAAAATAAAGGACTTTTATTTTGGAGGCAGGGTTGGTGGAGCCACATGAGAGGCCAGTCGCCCTCAAAGGCCAGTGTTAGGAGTGCAACTGGAGACCTTCTGACACACACACATTATCATCATCAATGGACCTATTGTCTGTGTGTGTGTGTGTGTTTCATTACCAGCCAGGTCTATGTTTCTATAGCTGTGCGCAGCACGCACACACACAGACACACACACAGTCATTACCCCTGAAAACCAACTAAGAAGATCAGATGACACTGTTGTCAGTAGTTTGTGTGTGTCTCTGTGTGAGTGTGTCTGTGTGACCCGAGTGGAAATTCTTTCATATTAACACACACACACACACACACACACACACACACACACACACACACACTAGTGTGTAGTTTGCATGTGTGTAGTGAAGAAAATAAAGACACATAATCAACATCTGGGTTAAAAAATATGTAGTCCTGGTACCACAAACATAAAATTTAAACACACTACTGTGACTTCATGTGTGCACAGACATGTTTGATCTGCCATCCCATGATCCCCGGCTGCCTGAACACTCTGGCTGCGCTGCAGAAAAACTCACAGTCCCACATTCCTCGACAAGACACAAGAAACCCCAATGGAGTCTGACAGAAGCTCTGGTTTGTCTTTGTTCAGCTTGTACACGCCGCTTTAAAATTCAGGTACTGAACTACAGCAGGTCAAAAATCCCACGCAAGACTGCACAAGCAACACCTAAATCATTCCCACCCCAAACAATGTTTTCAACTAAAAATCATTCCGCCTCATCCTGCAAGGGAAATAAAACTAAAAAGATACTAATACAATAATTCAGTTTTAATAAGACAACTTTAGAAGATAGTCTCTCATTATTTATTTACAAGTAAGATTTAGATTACAGACTACAATCCCTAATATTGTTGATGTTTAAATGAAATTCATGTATCCAACCACATGCAGACCAAAGTGTTCAAAGTTAAACAAATAAAAATATTGTAAAATAAATAATTATATGAATGAATACAGACAGAATACATAACCATGGAATAATTCAGCTCATTATATGAAATGTTATACAGTATTCATCCTGCTTCTTTTCACCATAGCAAAGTTTATTGCAGATTATTATTTTACTCCACTCCATCCTTTAGGCAACAACTACCATGTCAGATGTGTTTCTGTCTGATGCCTTTAGATTTGTCTACATGTTAACTCATGTGAATCATCCTGTTCTAGTCCAAGCCACAGCAGCTGTTCGACAAACTAATTCAGTGTTTCCTGCACAAAATCTGTTAAAACTTCATTAAACGATGTAATATTCTCTGGTGAAGATCTGGGTTCAATGAGGTAGGTAGGTACAGAGTAAAGTCTAGAAAATCATGCTTAATAATTCTGGTGATGTTCGCTGAGTTGAACTGCTTATAAGCTCATATCTTTGTTTTTATATTTTCATATTTAAAAGGGCATTTGATTTTTATGGTCGTTCAACTGTGGAGTCTGAATTGAAGCTTTATGTGTGCAGATTATCCACAGCAGATCTTTTGAGTAGCATTAAACATTGGAGCGGATGAACAGCATGGATGTCCTATTTGTGCCTGCATCTGTGTGTGTGTGCGTGTGTGTAGCTGGCTGACTGGCAGGGCTAATGGACTGTGACTGGGTGCAGCAGGCAGAGTGATGCTTATCAAAGTAAACTGGCCAACTGGGAAACAAAGCCATTATACCGTTATTATACTGAGCCAACTACTGGGTCACTGCGTGTGTGTGTGTGTGTGTGTGTGTGTGTGTGTGAGAGATAGAGAGAGTCAAGAGTCAGAACACATGCAGCTTTCATGTAAAGTTCATTACATAACAATAACCAGAATATGTTTGGCAGGATTCAGCAATAAGTCAACCACTGGCCAGGGGCCAGTAGAAAGCCCCGAGAACTGTGAGCTGTCATTGTTTAAAATGTTTTGATAAAGCTGCCAAGAACATGACTTTTGGTACCAAAGACAAACTTCTCACCATTTTGCAGTATTGTTATTACAACATTTTGCTTTAAAAAATAAAAAAAAAACAGGATGAAATTAACAAACTGAGATTTAGATCAGGCTAAATCTGACTGACGAGTAAGTAAAAAAGTGAAAGATGGCGTTTCCCACAGTGCTGTAAAGTGAAGGTACTCTGGTACTTCTTCCTCTGCTGCCTTCCTATGACCAGGATGCACACTTCTTATTTCTTTGACTCATTGCAAATCTGATGTTTTTATATCATTAATGATGACCAAAGGCACTCTTACAGGTAAGAGACATGTAGGTTATTATAGAGGTTATTATAGGAGTTCAGTCTGGGGCGGCTGCTCTGGTCATAATGCATAATTTGCAAATATTCTGATTTGGTTACAGCCCTAGTAGCCAGTAGTTGCATGACCTGCTTGCCAGTGGGGTCAGTAAGAGAAAAAATCATTACCTATTGAGTTGAAATGTGTGTGCGTGTTGTGTTTTACCTGAGCTGTGACTGTAGCTTGGCTCCTTTGGTTACAAAGTCCTCCCACGTAGGATAACTGGCCTGCAGCAAACACAGAACAATCAATGACATTAAACTTCCAACAGCATCATGCAAGTCAGTCTGACCACAAAATGATTCGCTGAATTCACTGAGATATTAAACCCAAAGCTTTTACAATATGTATTTCATACCAATAATAATAAGACTTATGATCTTAATGAGGGAGCTAGAGCTATTATTAAAGTCTTAGTATTAAACCTGTCCGGTATTTCTCTGCCCAGGACTGGAATGTTTGGATACAATGCTAACAAAACTGAACTGATGGAGAAACAATATGTAGAAATATCTCATTTTAATCTTCGGGGTACACTCACCATAAAATGGGGCATTATGATATTATGAGAGTAAAAATTAGGTATATTTTGTCTCATGTTTTACCATAACATCTTTATGCTCATGGATTTATTCTAATTACTGATGGAGGTGGCACGTATGCATTTGGCTGCAATAAAAACGAGACCGGGAGAGAATGAGAATTATAAAGAATATGTCATTGGTGCTTTGACGGAGCGTTACAGCTGCAGTGTGAGTGTTCAAGCCAGTGAGGATTAATGGACTGAACTGAAAATGAATTAGAGATCTAAATGAAAAATCAAAATGGCAAAAAGAGCAAGGGGGGTATGAAATGCACAAAGAGAAAAAAAGAGAAAGCTAGGAAGAATGAAAAGAAAAAAGCAACAACAAATAAATGAAGAACATTGATGAAACAGAATGAAGGATCGAGAGAGAAAGACAGACAAGATAATATTGAGTTTAATGAGTGTTGTTAATTCGGGAGGTGCTGAGAAATCAGTTCAGGAAAGATTATCCTCTGGGGTCAAAGGTCAGCATTACTGGAACACAGCTGATCAACACAGAAATTGTTGTCGACTTGTTTTCTGTCGGCTAATCAACTGATCAACTAAAAGTTTCAGCTTTATCTGTGAGCTTTGCGATCTTTATTAATGCAAGATTCCTTTCACAGTTTTCATTCTGAGTTACTCTGAACAACAGCAGCAGCTCTGAATGGCGTAAAACCCATCGACACCTGACTGACTGTTATTTTTGGCTTCTCTGGGTTTCTCAGGCCGACCATAAACATATAGAAACAAACAGTAGGAAGCAGAGCCGAATACAAGCAAGGCAATGCTGCCGTCATGCTGCTGTGATTGATCCTCATCTCATCGTTTTATCACCACTGAGTCACGAATCTTGTTCAAACCTCACAGTGTCATGAATTTCACTTGTTCTCATGCAACTTTTTCATGCAGATTTTCAATGTGGACATTAAAAAACATTTGAGATTAAAAAAACATTAGAATTTCTGGAAACTCCAGAAATTCAAAGAGCGAAAGTTAAAAAAAAAAGTTACAAATCATCACAACTGAGTAGCTGAAACTAAGTAATATTCTGCAATTTTGCTTGAAAAATTACATAAGTGATTATCAAAAGAGTTGCCAATTCATTTTATGTCAATTGACTTATCATAATCAATGTATCGACTAATCCTTTAAGCTCTAAATCCCCTCACATCCATAAAGGCAGTTGATGGAAACACACACCAATTCAGTTTTTACTTTGCTGACATTTCAATAACTGAAACTGGTACAACGTTTTAATGGAAATAGATAAATAAATTAATTAATATAAAGAATTATAGAGAATACCGCCACTTTTTCATTAAATAGTTACAAAAATACTACTTTTCTGATATCACCAATACAGCACAACATCACTTAAAAAGGTGTTCAAAAGATTTTCTTTCTTCTGCAGAGATTAAAGTATCCTCCTGGTGTTTAACACTTCCTGTAGGGGGTAAAACTGTTTCTATGTCTGCATTTTGTAACAGCAGCTGATTGATTATGTAATCTAAGGCTGGTTCGTGCTGCAGGCTCTGACCTTGGGTTACATCTGTGACCAACAGCTGCTGGTGCGGTGTTTTGGTTATTCAATTAAAAATGCAGGAAAGCCCCGTTGGAACAGAGGGCTCTCTCTTTATTTCCCCAAATGCACACGGCATGGGGCTGACAGGTTTACTAGCTGCAGGGACTTAGCACTGCGTGGTGAAATACTGCAGGTGAATGCCTCTGGTGAACAACTAGTAGTATAGTATGTATAGTATAGTGAACCTGGGATAAATGGAAGAAGAAGAAAATGGATTGCACTCCAAATACTTCATTGATCCCTGCGGGGACAAAATAGGTTGTGGCTGGAACAAAATTTATGCTGGGATTTAGAGAAAAAAAGAACATGAGCTCACAAGTTAAACTTAAGTTGAAGCACATTCAGGCTGAGCTGAACTTAGATGCCATTTTACAGCATTTATAAGTAAAGCAATGTTTTTGGAGCTGAAATCATTATTGAATAGCCGATATTGAGTGATTGATGGTACATTTCAGGCAGTAAGTCAGTGTTTTGAATTGAAGGCATTCATAATATATTGTAATCTTTCCAAAACCTCATCTCATGCAAGGGGGTTTTTAGCCATATTAATCTTTCAGAAAATCCATGCGTGGAAAATTGACTCGAGTAAGTGCCTGGACTTGCATGGAATCAAATCTCTTGTGCTCTCCAACTGGCGTCTTATTACACTTATGTACATTTCTGTCTTCTTATTCTTTATATGTTAGACGCAGAGTAAGGACCCACTTCCAAGGTGCATGGAGAAGGGAAAAGGTCTGAAGAGGTCAAAACTCCAGCAACACTTGCAGTACAAAGAACAGCCACAAGCCGAAACGCGTTCTGGGATAGACGCTAATATTTTCAAGCCCTGGCCACACGGGCCACCGAGCAACTAAATTTGGTTGCCAAAGCACATTTTTGGGCGCCCAAATATAAAGTCATGTAAAAACAATACAGAAAAGGCAATTTAACACAACTTAACACAGCCTTCCTTAACTGTGACACTTCAATACATTAAAAGACATTAACAGAATTAAAATGTATTTTTATAATCATTTATTTAAATTCAAAAAGCAAGTTCTTAAAACATATGTAAACATATGGTGCATACTGTATATTTCCTCAGTCTGGAATCTGGATGTTTGCGGAGCTGTAACATTGCTTTGGCGAAGGCAAAGTATATCCAGTATAGGGATAAAACTTGGTGGCCACAGGGAGCCACCTACATGGAGTATTTAGTGGCCACAAAGTAACTATCTTTTATTATTAGCTAATTAGCCTAATACACTTTGGTTTACATCTTAGCTTGTACACAACATAAATTCAAAAGTGCAAGCGGGTCGGTTGTTTGATGTCTTCAAATGGGGTCGTGTTTACGAGAAGAGTTCATATGAACGCCCCCCTTTTGTCAACATTTCTTGGAAAGAAGAGAAGAATGTCAAGAGAACAACGACGAGTCTTTTGGCGTCCATGTTGCCATTACCTAGCAGCGGTGGTCTCACGACTTAACCACTTGAACGGCAAGCATATCGTGAATACGACTTTCTATGTCGTAACGACGAGCTCCCGAGTTCCATTTGAAGGCAGCAGATGTCTGTTAGCAAAACAAACCAGAGATGGTAGAGCCGACCATGTCCTTAAGAGCCATCGATTGGGAGCGTTATGATTTTACGGTAAGTTAAAGTGGCAATGGACAAAGAGAATTACTGGCAAATAGACAGCTTATTTTATTTTATTTTATTATTTGACCATATGCCAATGTTTGAGTGCCTTGAGCAAGAATAATGCTGACATTGTTGGAGAAGACCTTCTGCACTTCTTTCATATTTCTTGTAGTATGGAAACCATTCCAAACCATGACTCCAAAACCAAGGTGCATACCAAACAGTGAAGTTTGTGTACTATTACACACACCTACAATTCACAGAACTATCATAACACTGTGGCTCTGACTCTAGGCTTCCTTCATGTAATGTTGGTTATCTAAGAAATGAAGTTAATTCTACTTGAGCAGTCACTGAAGGTCACCCTGGACAAGAGTGTCAAGCTACAAACCAAGAACGCACAATGTCTACAAAATGTCTGCTGCTTGTATTTCAGTGCATGCAGTTCTTGGAGGGCCTGTCTTGTTCCCTCGCCTATTTCTCGCCTAAACCTTAAATTCTATCAGGATTTGTTGTGACTGCCAGGAATGTCACAGTCAGTCGCAGACAAAATATTCCAGCAGTGGTTTATTGCAGAAAACACCACAGACAGACAGAGTATCAGGGTCCACTGCAGCTTGATACTGAGAGCTTTAAAGCTGTGGTTGCTAAATTAGGGTCCTGGGGCCCACAAGGGTCACTGACTGAGCGCAGAGGGTTTCCTGAGACAGCTGCCAACAACACAGCCGTATATTTTCAGAAGAAGAAGAAAATGGAACAAAGGTAGTGACTGAACAACATAACCATTTGGGTCTTTGATTTTGTAACTTAAGTTGTAACTAAAATCATGGTTAGTTATCTGTAGTGATGAAAAGGTTAGTCAGTTAATCCATTAGACAATTTACAGAAGATTAATTGATTACAAGTTTGATAAACTGAAGAATCCTTTAAGTCATTTATGAAGTTGAAATACAAAAGATTTATAAAAAAAAATTAATTCCCAGGTTCTAAAAAAGTGAACATTGCTGCCATTTGTTGGGCTTGGGAACTTGTGGCACTTGTCTTTATTTTAAACATTTCATAAACTCTACCAGCTTCGGTACCTGCCTTAAACTCTGTTAAGATGAGTGGAAACGGTCTACATGCTCCACTAGCACTGACACAGTGAACTCTATTCACAGAGCCTGAGCTCTCCAAGTATAGAAGCTATACAGAGCCGTTATCCTATCTGCTTAGTCGACCAGACAGCATGACCAGGTATACGGTTACTTATAGTCTGTGTGTAGTCACCTGCCATCAGCGTCTAATCCTACCATGATAATCCTGACTTGCTCCACTGACCAACACAAAGAAAAGAGGGTGCTGAGGAAGGACAGGCGTGACATCTTACGAAAGTGAGAATACTGCCCTGTTGACCTCTCTGGAGTCCTGACTGACTCTAGAAAGACCTTATTTAGTCACTCAGTCAACTAGTCAGTCAGCCACTGGGCTGGTAATACATTAATTTAATCGGTCTGTCAGTCAGCCAGCCAGAAGGGCACTAACACTGCCGTGGTTGGACGTTTAAATATCAGTGGCTGCAACTAATAATCATTTTTATCATCAATTTATCCGCCAAGCATTCTCTCGATTAATCAATTGTTTGGTCTAAGAAACATGTCCATCACAATTTCTAATAAGGTAAAGTCTTCAAAGTGCTTGTTTTGTCTGACCAAAATCCAAAGATACTCAATTTACGAGTAAAAAGCAGCTAACAGTACACTAATAGTGTCATTATAAACTATCACAGGCGCGTTTTCATGGCCTATTTCCACAATAACGCACACAGCGGTAGCGAAGATGTTCAGCTTGAAGCTCAGAGTAGCATGACAGGGTGAACCACATGCAAAATGAGAACTGATAATATTGGAGAGAACATTAACCAGCTCCATAGAAGCTGCTGAAAATGACTTAAAAGGGGGAGAAGATTCATGCAAAAAGGCCTTCAAAAATCCAGTTAACAGATGAATTTTAACATTTACCAGAATTCGTGTTTCCTGCTCTGTTTGTTGCTACGGCATCGAATGGAGAAAGTTCATGAGCCCTGGATACAGCCTCAGAAACACTACCCGCATTACTACTGTGTGTTGGTATGCATGTAACTGAATGTGTGTCTTTTACAAGAGCCACTGACAAAAGACTGATCTGCCTCTCACGTGCTCCAGTTTTAAAAACACCTATGTTCATGATTTTTACTTCAGCTTTCTGCTTTACCTTTACATGTGCAGCCATGCACATTCAGCTGACTGACAAGTAACTGCTGCTTGTGTATTTGTTATCTTCCAAATAATCCAATAACAGTTTGGAGAGGTGTGGGTATTATTAAGAAAGAAGAGCCAAAGTACTTTTCAGTGGAAACGGTTTCAAAGCACAAATTCCAGTAAGCCCGTTTTTTAGTTCTACCTCAGGAAACGTTGAGAGATTAAAGGGGAACATGCTTCTTTGTCTGTACGTTGGCAAACATGCACAGATGCCGTTCAGAGACGATAGCATTTATACGATTAGGGTTCCATGTCAGTTCCAGTCTCTCATTTCAAACCTTCCTCTGGACAGAACGTAGGATTAGCTTGCTTCGCAGGCAGGGCTGCACAAAGCGATGTTGAGATTTGGGAGGTGTGTCATATGTCAGCTCCTGACCTGACAGCCTCGGCAGCCTTCAGGTACCTATGACACCCGTCTCTGCATAAATCTGCAGAAACGTTATGTGTAGCCTAATTCCTACATTACTCACCTGCCACTTTCATTGTGTGGCAGCCAAACAGATGATAAGAACACGCTGGGACTACAAATGCTAGTCTGTTTAAATGTTCTTGCTCTTTAAAAACAAAACAAATCTCCCTTGCTGTGTCTTTGTGTAAACCATCGCTCTGAAAAGAAAAAAAAAATATGTTAGAAGAGGTTAATTCTGAATCGGTTTTTGAAATCTCTGTTCTGACTGATATCCACAGTGTTGACTGAAAAGCTGACCCTGAAGGCTGTGTCCAGGGGAAAACCATTTCCCACCGTTATCAACCATTTTGTCTTACACTTCTGACTGACTGGTTGCAGGAGGGGAAATATCCTGGTTTGTGATGTATGGAAATATTAATGACAGTCGTATCATAAATCATTGAGTGTCATGCATTTGCCAAAAGAATGTGATGCAAATTCCTCTGAAACCAGTTTGAGAGTGAAACCTGACGATTACACAATACAGGTGATTACACAATACAGATGATTCTGAATAAGCTATCACTTTTGTTTTACCATCCTATTATTAAGAGAAAACAATATTTAGGCTTTGTGTTTTCACTTAATTCCCTCCTTGTCTGTATCTCATTGGCCTGTTAGAATTCATGTATAAAAAGTGTGTACTAATGTGCATTTTATTCAGAGACTGGTGTTTTTCTTTATTGTTCTTATTGTCAAGAAATCCCATGAAAAGACCAAAAACGACAATATGTTAGTCCGTCTCTCAATACTTTATGATTTACCTACTCTGTCTGTGGCTCTCAGCCCGGAGCCCATTGGGTCCTTCTGAAGACATAAATCTTTAAAAACAGCTCACAAATATAGTTTCATTTCTACAAAAGGCTCAGTATATACCGACTATGTGGACCAAAATATATATATTTTTTAAAAACAATGGGCATTTTGTCTACTACCCTGGCAATTATGTTTCAAACAGTCGCCATATCGAAGCAACTGTGCTGAAGCAACAGAGAGCGAGGGAGGGCAAGAGAGGTTGAGATTGTTCAAACAGCAGGCTGGTGGTTTGTTGACCGGCGTGTTTGAGCAACAGTGGTTGACTCAAACAGAGAAGCAGAGAGAGGGGAAAGAAGACAGGTAGGGCGCGCCAACATCAGGTTAATCGTTTGTTCAGTGAAGTCTTGTGTGTTCAACAGTCGACTGCCTGGTCCTTTATCTGTCAAACAATGAGGTTTTTATTAAGTGAGACCAATAGACAGAGGAGAGCATGGACTTCATTCCTCTTATCGTTCTTACATAACTCACAATCTTTTCTTTCTTTAATACCGACAGCAGGCAGAACACTGCCCTTTGCTTTGTTGTCGTTCGCTCGGTTTCATGGTGGTGTAGGAGTTGCCATGTATGCATCGCTCTCTTCTCTTTGAAATGCTGTTGTTCACAAAGTTTGGTATATTTAAGAGGCAGAAAGTCAGATCTTAGCTCTCCCAGCTGTCAGGCTCAATCAAGTGATTGATTTCCAGACTAAAATATTGTGGTGAACACCGATATCATGCAGCCTGACATGAGGCAGAGGAGTAAAGAAATCAAGGATTTAGAAGAGCTCTATCATTCATTTCTCTACCCCTTTCTCCCGTTCTCCCTCTTCCCCTCTACAGCAGCGGCCGTCTTATGGCAGACAGGTCGACTGGACATCAGGTTTGCATCACAGCGACTGAGGCATGGCTGTCGGTCTCTCCATCATCAGGCAGACAGGTTAGCAGCAGAACGACAGACATAAAGCACCACCAGTAAATTCCTCACAGCTTCTCAAAGCAAACCAACTAGACTGCCAAAAGATAGCCAGACTTTGTGGATGATAACCTAAACACATAATTGACTTATCATATGCAAGTGTACTGACAGTGAGTCTTTCAGTCTCTAAATTCCACCAGTTTTACTCAGTTTGGTTTCAGAGTCAGAGGTCAGATAGTAGATGCCTTGCTTGAGGACAATTGGCTATTGTGACAAATGCGAAGGATTGCGGGTCTTATTTAAGTGTTTATGAGCAGAATGCCTGAGCTAGTATTTTAAGTGTCTCCAGGGGCATTTCAAGCCTTAATTAGAGTTGACAGTAGAGAGATGACAGAAAATGAGGGGAGACAGAGTCTCTATCATTTGTCTTTGTGCGTGTTGCCATGGGTTCCTGTTGGTGTGGAGAAGAGGAAGTAAATGGCAGCTGATCTCCATGTGACTTTTGTCTATTTGTTTCTTTGCATATTATTTGTGTATCTCTGTCTCTCCAGTCGAGTCGTTCAGTCTCTTGATGATTGTGCATCTGTTTCTCTAATTAATGATTCTTAGATCAGCATCTTTAAAACGCTTCAAAGTAGAAAAGTAATGCATTCAATTTCCATTCCAAATATTTAACTCTGTATAGGAAAATTCTCCAAACTCCCATTCATAAGGTTTGCCTGAGAAAACCCTCACAGTCCTCAACAGGTGGTATCTACTGTATGTAGACAGCTCCATCACTGGGTAGTGATATCGGTGTGTGTGCGTTATAAACCACATAATCCACACCCTCTATTGAACTGCAGTCATCCATACTGCCTCAACACCTCAATCTCTCTCTACCTGTTGACTCACGTTCATCCATCCCCTCCGCCTTCCTTCCAAACTTCCCATTCACAGTTCAAGTCTCTGGCTGCGTCCCAGTCAATGAGCTGGATCCTCCAAAGTCTGTATTTCTAGACTGAACATGTCAGAATGGATCTGTCTGATCTCAATGCAGCCTTCTTTAACTGAATTTGAAGGGCACAACCCATGTGTTCTTTGCAGCCATCAGTATCCCATAATCCACAGAGAGCCCAAGTCCTGATATCAGCAGCCTCTGTTCAACAGGCTTTGATAATAAAAAAATAGAGAGACGTGTTCAAGCGCTTTACTATCCATACTCCAAGATATTCTATGATAAATGATTATCTGCAACAGCACTTTAGAAGTCGAAACCCCCATGATTTCAACAAAGTTAAGCGATTGATTTGTTGTTTGCATTTAAAAAAAACCTACAACTCCCATGAAGTTTTTCCTGCGCCACAGTGTGCATATTATGAGACATCCTAACTGGTTTTCCCTTGTCCATCATATCCATTACCTCTTCTAATGTCAGCTTTCTAACCGTGATCTCTGCTCTCTAAAAAACATCTATGCCATTCAGCACTCAGTGTCCACTCTCAAAGCTCACCCCTCAACTGGCCTCAGGTTGTCAACCTGGTGACCTTTAACCTGCGACTGTCTTGGGCTTGTGGTAAATGGTGTTTGTTAAACGCTGCTAAAAACAGAAATATTGAATAAACAGATAGCAGATTTGTTAGTCTCGGAGTTTAGCAAATCTGTGTATTTTGCCAGCTCACTCTGTATCTGAACTCACAGCCACTTGCACCGGCGAGCCAAAAGGATTTTTTACAAACTGTAATATCCACTCAACAAAAAGGTATTTTAAAAGGATACCGATCCATTAAAATACGCCCGGATCGGCCCAGATACCAATCATTGGGATCGGCTCAGGATATTTACTATGAACCTTCTACATTAGTCCTCCATGTGTTAAAGTGAAACATAACATGCCATACTGTAAAGTTGGGTAACATAAAACTAGTCCGTTTGGTATTTTGTTGTATTTTGTTAAGTTTGAGGGCAACATCCTGAAATGATTGACTTAAAAGTTGATGAGGAGCCCCTGAATGCACCATAGTTTTGGTTTCTTCATTCCCCCCCCCCATTCCTTCTTCCTTCTCCTCCCCCATCATTTCTTTCTTTCTTTCCCTCCTCCACTCATCCTATCTCATGTTCTTCCTTCTGTCCTGTATTTCCTCCCATTTTCCTTCCTCTCATCCCTTGCAGCCAACACGCAGATATGACATAACTTTACGTGTGTGGGGCAATGTGTGCATTTCTATAATATGTGTTTGTGGAAATGTGTGTATTTCTATAATATGTGTTTGTTGGTCAGTTTTGCAGCAAAGTGTGTGCATTTAGTGTGTGTGTCCACGCCTACATTCACCTGTGGCTGCTTATTTTCCTGTCAGCGATGAGGCTTCCCTGAAATCAACCGCTCACACACACCCACCCACCCCTAACTATCAGGAACTATAAAGTATCATATCAGTGATGTGACTAAGCCTTGATGCCATCACATCACATTGTGTGTGTGTGTGTGTGTGTGCGTGTGTTGTTAATGTAATTGTGCACAGTTTATCACTCGGGTCAAAACAACTCGTGTGGGAAAAGCCTGTATTTTACTCTCTCAATTTCTATACACGGTTAATTATATATCGACATGACTCATAAAACACAGTAATACAGTCATAATCATTGTTTACTATAATGTGTGTGTGGAAATTGAACATGGGTGTAGCTCGCTGTTGAAAACCATTTGCTATTCCACACACACACAGCTGTCGTCTTACCTTCAGTCCACAGCACAGGACGGATAACACGTCCACACGCGTGAGAGTGAGAGTGAAGGAACGTACTGAGCATGTCAGGACGGAGGGATAGATGAGATCAGAGCTGCAGTGTGTGGAAGGTCGATGGCTCATAATGTCACTCCTGATATAGCAGAGACAGAAATCAATACACTGTCTGTCTCTCTCCAGCAGGACTTGAAGGTCCCATGAAGCTGCTTCAGGATGGTGATTTTCTTCTGAGCTTTGACGTGTTCCTTTTTACTATTACTTCCTGTCCCAACTTCCTGTTTGATATAAACAGGAAGTTGGGACAGGAAGTAATATTAAAAAATTAAAATGTCTTATTTTTATCTTCACTAATGCAGACAGACTAAAAGATTAAAAGTTGACTGTGAGACTGTCATTATTATTATGCATATTTATAAAATTAAGGGTTATCCCATATAGGTATGGACTGTCAGTACCATATGTTCCAATTAATTAATAGCCTGGGAACAAGACGAAATTGCGAGCTCATGTTTTCTTTGCTCTGGCAGATGCATCTGGTCTACCTCCCAGAGACAGACCGATTTCCAGCCGACCAGGCCCGGGTCGGCCCAGTCACAACCGCTTATCTAATATGGGCCGGGTTTGATACGATGACTGTACATGGGAAACAACCAAGACGGCTGCCGCTGACGTGGAACGTTCTGAATCCGCTATCGTGTCAGTATTAAACAAACTGGACGGTATCTTTTCTCTAAAGGAAGAACAAACTGCACTTAAAGCTGTTGTTAATAAGAAAGATGTGTTTGCCGTACTTCCGACAGTATTCGCTCAGCGCTACGTCACACATGTCATTGATTGGTTGTTGGTCTATCCAATTGTGTCCAGAGGGATTTTGGTCTTTGCCCATTGACAACACCCCTTGGAAGTCGAAAATTAGCTGAGAGGTTTCAGACTAATTCACATTTGCAAATTGGTCTGGCGATGTCAGGCTAAGTAAGCAGAGCACAGACGTCCAATTTAAGCTTCAGGACAGAGAGCAGAAACTGAAAGTCTGCTCACTAATTCATCATTCTTGACAAAATAACCTTTTTGTGTACGTTATAATAACTAAATTTTTTACAATATAGACATCAAAACTAAAGAGATTTGCCCCTAGGATGTAACCTGACAGATGCCGCAGGGTAAAACCCACACTTATGGCTCTGGGAGTGAGTCCACGCTAAGCCAACCTTTTCTCACAAAAATACTTGGTCACCTCCAGCACTCTGGAGTTACTCAACTTCATGATTATAAAATAGCGATTCAAATGATGTCTCTCAGTACAGTGGTGTGGGAACTGCTGTTCATTTATGAGCTGCGATTAAATCACTGTTTTAGTGACACTGTTTTCAGCTGTGCGACAAACAAAACGTGTAAATGAGTACAACTAAATCTTGATTTTTTTCTTTATCAAGTTCTGTATCAAAGTGTAGGCGGTTACAGAAAGCGGGAGGGGACAAAGTAGAGGTTTAACCAGCAGAAAAAACAGACTGTCAGTCACACTGTTGAACACATTTTGACTCCAATCAACAGTTCTGTCGTTCAATGACTGCAAGAGGAAGACTGGACCTGAAACCAGTAGTGTGGACGCTCATCGCTTTCACACGCAAACACTGTTTTCTGATTTAGTTGGTTTAGTGTGGATGTGGTGCTTTGATGCTGAAGTAGTGTCAATATAACACCTGAAACTGGGTACAAACCCAATACTGCAGAGTAACATGCTTTTCTACAAAAACAGAATGAGCCAAACTTAATGCCATCATTAATACAAAGCCCCATGGAAGAATGGGGCAACTTGAAGCAACTTTCATGCCGGTATACTCAGTTTTCAACACGGTTCAGTCTGTGCTCAAAGTATTTACGTTGGTTATCTTGTGGAAATTCGTGTCACAACGACACTAAAATCTTGTGCTTTACTTTAAATGGCGGCTTGGTTAATTCAGAAGGTGACCTATAATCTGCAACAAACCTCTGTGCCTTTGCGTCTGCAGACTGATTCAGAGTGCGAGCTCTTCAACGGGCGTGTTATGATGCCCTGAGGAGAGATTTATCTGAACAGCAACTCTCTACTTAATTAGACATGGCTTCTGTGTGTGTGTGGCAGATGGCAGGAGTGCCCCCGTTGGCTTTATGCCATGTTGGTAAAATACCAGGATATGATACCACAAGCTCTGAATCACACACACACGCAATCCACCATAACCATCCCTCTTCCCCGTTATCTGAGAGTAGAAGTGACTCATGTGTACTGCTCACTGTTCTCACCACAGGATGTCTGCAAGTTCCATCACGTTACATCCAAAATGCTTTAACTTCAGAATGAAACGAGAACCTCATTTCCCTCAAATTCTTCCATCTTACGGAGATCAAACCCGCAGCCTCTCTGGGTGACATACAGTCCCTCACAACAGCAGGGTGACCTTCCTGTTTGTTTGAAACAGGATGAAGATTAAACTCCAAGAGGTTTCAGTCTAAAAATGTGGTGGCCGAATTGGCAGCAGTGCACACAGTAGGGCTACAATACATTCTGTAAGTCATCCGAAGATCCACTTTTACACAATATTCCTGTATGTCTGAAGGCTGAACCATCATCTGTGGTTTGACAAGTCGCAATCATTTCCACATAACAAGACACTGGGCCCAGGGCACCAAATTAGCACCAGCCATCAGCCAAACGCTGGTAAAATATGCAAGTGGCTGGTAGATTTGCTTCACTCGCCAGCCAAAAAACAATGGTGAAATGGTTTAGTGAATCTGACACCATGTTGGGAAAAAAAGAAAACTACCAGCGCAGTAGTCACAGTGTAGTCATAGTGTTGCACAAGTATTGATGCGTCCATTTTTGTGTTATCTTGACAGTAACGCAGGTTATGCAGTTTTCCGGAAAGCAAGTTAATCAGCGCTTAGCATTACAACATGTCCAATAATGGATGTTTGAGGCAGACACCTATATTGATATTCTGATTATGCGATAAAATTATAACAATAAACCTATATTTGATTTTTAGTATCAACTAGGCCTGCAACTGACAATTATTTTTATTATTGATTAATCTGCTGATTATTTTCTCAATTACTCTACTACATCAGAAAATAGAGAAAACTGAACATCATAATTTTGCAGAGCCCAAAGTGGTGTCTTAAAATTGCTTTGTTTGTTCGGCCAGTAGTCCAAAATCCAAAGGTATTCAGACTACTGTAATGTAAGACTGGGAAAGGCCGCAAGTCCATCACATGTTTGGTATTTCTGCTTTAAAAAATGACTTAAACGATTAATCGATTGTCAAAATAAATGTTGATTAATATTCTGTCAATCAACTAATGGATTAATTGTTGCAGCTCTAATATCAACACATAAACGTTTTTGATAAGGGTCCTTTAAATTTGGTTATTGAAGAATTGTGACCGAGATATAAAAAATATATATACACACCTGTCATAAACGTAACACTGAGAGCTAATATAACACTAAATTCTGAACAGTAAACTTTAAACTTAAAATGAAACACAACTACAGAGAGAAATTCAAAAAGATGACAAACGTTAAATGAAGTAGTGTGTGATGTGGGTAGATATTTGTTATGAGCTGAATCACCAATGACTAATGCATCTTAACGTATAAATGTATCCTTGGTTTACCAGTATTTGGCAACACTCAACCGTACTGCAGTTTCTTCTTACTTATTGACCAATGTGCGCACATAAAGCTAAAAAAACTGGCCGGTAAAATTGGTCGCCACCAACACCAGAGCCTTTCCTGGATATTTTGGACAAAAAGATGCATTCAGGGTCAACTGGAAACTAGAGGCTGCTAACGATGAACATCTGAGAGCAGTGAAACACAGACAGACAGACAGGCAGCAAAGGGCAGCCTGCTTAACAAACATCAAAGAGCACACAGCTGGTAAAATCCACCCCCATCCAGCTCTGTTACCCTCTCAGATGGCCCACTTCCAGTTTTAACCTCAGCTCACTCATTACCCAATCAACATCATATCCAGCACTCATATCCAGTCATTCTAAATCCAGACAATAATAACCTATATTTCTAGGTTTTTAAGTATCTTAAGCTTACTCATTCATTTCTGGGGCTCTTTATTTTTAATTTCACCTAGATTATAGCATTATTGTACCCTTTTTTCAGCATGTTATGACTCAGCCAGACTAAGAGGTATGAGGTTATAACAGCCATAATAAAAGGAAGAACTGTAAACATGGATATTATATTTGAGGAGGTGTAAATGTTAATTGAAACAATGCAGGAAAATCTCCATTAAGAGTGAACAGAGCAGCCAACTAAGGCCTCTGCTTCTGACACTTTAATTTTCATCAACTCGTATTTTTAATATAAAAACTGCTGGGTGGCTGCCTTGATATCACTCAGTATGTAAAGTACATGGCTTTTACAAGAGAAAGCTAAAGAAAACTGAAGGAAAAAAAATTACCTTATGAAAAGAAAACCTTGAAAAATGAGAAGAATAAAGAGAAACGTAAAATATTCTGGAAATGAATTTTAAAAATGCATTGCAGACAACTCAACTTTTAAATATAAAATGCAAAAGCAATAAAGTGATATACTGAGATGATTTGAAAGGAATAGAAAAGTTAATTTAATTAGATTTTTTTACCTTCATGTCGTTCATGACGAGCTGGAAGAGCCCTCCCAAGGCGCTGCATTCCTTCTCTATACCCGCATCCATTTTTCCACAGACTCGGAAAAATCCTCAACTTCCCAACACAAGTTTCCCCCAAAAAAGGCTTCCAGCCAAGTTTAGAAATACTCCAACAGAAGAATCAATGGAGGGTTTTTTTTTTTTTAATGTAATAGGGTGGGGGGGTTACAACACCCTTGGGGCAAAGTCCACCTTTAAAAAATAAAATAAAAAGAAAGCCAAAAACAGCAGTGGAAAAGGGAAAAAAACGAGGAAAAAAAACACACAGGAGTAAAATCCAGGTCGAGAGAAACCGAGAGACTCACACTAACGTAAGGCTTTTAGTCAGCCGATGCTACCAGCCGGCCAACTTGATAAACGTCCAAAAACACACCACATCATGACTGAATCATACAGCAGGCTGCCTGGAAAATGTCTGACAGTTGTTTTAAGTTTAGCTCCGGCTGGTTGAAGTCCCGGGTAAAGGGGGACACACGGCTAACCGCAGCTAGCTAACTTGGCTAGCTAGGTTAGCTTTAACTCCGCTAGCAACCTGTGACTGACTGACTGAGTGTGTGTGTGTGTGTGTGTGTGTGTGTGTGTGTTTGGCTTTCCAAACGAAAACACACAGCCCGTGATCAATCAGTTCGCCTAAATAAATCCGCAACGGCTCTTATCTGATGTCCAGCTCGGATTTAAACTCCACAGTCGTTGTTTCCCGAAGTGTATCCGAGCGATTTCACGTTGTTTTCCTGCGAGTTTTGACGCGAGAGACAGCCGTTTTCCTCCAGTTACTCCAATGTGTCCTGACCTAAAGTGAATGAGTGTATCCCCGAACACCGCCTCAAGTTAGCCGAAGTGACAAACCTCACATCCGGCCACGGGTTTCAAAATAAAAGCCTTTAATCAACCAATCAAAATGTGCGAAGCTCCTTTCATACAGGTTATATCATTGACTGACAAGCTAATAAACCAGGCAAATATGAGCAGAAAGACAAAGAACGTATATTTTTAAAAAGAGAAAACATATAAAACATCCACTTACCTACAAAATATAAATTACATATTTTATAGTTTAAATACACACCGTTTTTGCATCATCATCATTGTCAAATATAAATCTTCTCACTGCATATACATACTGCACATATCCACCTACTTCCAGTATATAAAGTAACCTATTACATGAATCATTCAATATTTATTCCAGCACTCTGCACCCTCGCACGATTGTATTCTTGTTTACAATTTACAGCAACAGTTCAACTTGTATATAGACACTGTATGTTGTTGTTCATTGTTGCTTTTTATATATATATTTTTTTATATATGCATCTATTTTTTTGTCCTTGTGTTTAGCTGTTTGTCTATTTCTATCTTTCCTGTAAATCGTTATTGGAACTGTGTGTCACACTGAGAGCAACGAAAAAGCCAAGTTCCTAGTATGTGTACAGATACTTGGCCAATATAGCTGATTCTAATGAAAAAACGAAAAACTAAAATAACAACTCTAAGTGGTATTAAAGAACTATACAGTGGATAAAGACAATAAAAACATGACTTCTTGAAATAGCCTTGTTGACAGAGCTTTGATTAGCTTTTTCACTGTAGGGAAATGCTGTTAAAATGTTACAGGGAAAGGTTGTTAAAACAGCAAACGGTAACATAATACAGCAGGCTATAAATATGAGCAGAGCCACATGAGTCTATACAACCTACATTCTTAAAAACCAGGTCACGTAGAGAGAACCATCAGTCTGAAAGTGTGGATTATACACGTATGGTGTGCATAACTGTAGAGTAGAGCAATTAATACAGAGAGGAAAAAGTAGAATCTCCAGTACATTAACAAATTCACTTGGACACCAGGTTCAACAACTTATCCATGACTTTCAGTGTATCATTTATTTATTTATTTATTTATTTATTTATTTATTTGGAGACTCGAAATCTGTTCATTGTGGGGTGAATGAAACATCTTATAGCCTCAGAGTCCGATTGAAATACATTTTAAAGCTGCAGATCACACATACACACACATGGTTTCTCAGGATGATCCAAAGTTTACTAATAAATTCAGTAATTATTAAAAATCTACTCAAGCATTTTCATGCTAAATCCACAAATATTTTAAGAATACAAGGCCTCTGAAGACCATGCACCAGCTGCACTACTAATCTGTTAACTGATGACTTTACTGTACATCTGTCGTGTCAGTCTACATTCACTGACCCCTACAGGCCAAATAATGTGATGTCCTGACTAAAGAAAAATTATAAAACTTTGAGTTGAGTGTTTATTTATTCATCTATATTCACGTTCAAATATCTACAATGATAACAACAGAAATAACCAAACAAATCTGAAGTTTTAAGTTGATATTTAATGTCTGTTCACCATCAAATGCAGCTGCAGAGTGCAAAAAAAAACCTTACTGAGCACTTTACTGTATTTTTGTGAATTTTACATCCACATTAACTAACAGCGGATTACGATTAACAGAGGTTCGGGTTTTCCTCATTTTGCTCATGCAGACACGTATTGCTAATATATTTGGTCTGTTGTTTACTGTTTCCTGCATTTCAATACTACTTATCTTTGGCTTTCATTTTGAAGGCCGTCGCGTTTCCGGTCGACGCTGAGTTCGCGTCACTTGACGCTGCTGCGTGTCTGTGGATGGCGGAGGTTTGTTGTGTGTCGAAGACGCGGCAGTCCGGCGGGGCGGAGCTACAGGGAGCAAAGTAAACGATTTTGCCCAAACAGAAGAACATACTGAGACTTTACTGACATTTTACTGTAAGGAGACAACAGTGAAAGCGAGAGAGGAGCCGATTTGCAGAAGAGAAAATATACTGATTTAAGTATTAAGTATTTAGATGTATAAACTAACAGTAGATATAGAGAAGTATGTGTGATTTGGAATATAAAAATACATGAAATGTAAGTGGAAAATATGACAAACCAAAAAAGGGTTACTTTAGAACTGTGGTTCCCAACACCTGGGTTGCGGACCCATACAGGCCCTCTGGACAAGTGCTGCAAGGCCAGGCGAAAACAATGAGCTATAATGAAAAGGTTTTTTTTAAAGCTGAATAATATTTATTTACATCCTTCTCTGCATAGACCCACACAGATGTTTAGCTTTGGAAAAAACTGCCTTAAGGGGTCAGTATGCTTCAAGCGAAATCTCTGCTGGATTGCCAGACAGCGTCTGAAACAGGAGACTCTTGGCAGACTGCTATGACCTGCAAGGCGAGGGTCACGTAACTGACGAGGGAAGCCGAGCTAGCACTATCGGTAGCAAGCTAACCTGCTAGCATGTCTACTGCCAGCTGACCAAACTGGAGGTGCAAATCCAAAATATACACAATGCCAGAAATGTAACAGGTTCACGGTTAGGATACCACAGATATTTATGAGAATTTGCATATAGCTATGTATATACAACATAAAATCTGAAATACAGGTAAGTGTATCTTACAAAAAGTTCATTGATTATGTACATGATATTTCCCGTAATGTCCCTTTATTGAACATTAGACCCATGATGTAGCGTGATACTAACACTATAGGGTTGGTTCTTTTGTATTTTGTCTTTAACTGTAAAAAGCACCAACAGAATCCAGTGACAGCGACAGGAAACCACTGACACATGACCCAATAATGATATATATACTAATAATATATCTATGATATATATATATATATATATATATACTGTTGTAACTGAATTGCACTTTATCAAAGACCCAGGCTGTTCATATTCAGTTCATATCTACTATTCTATTATGTAGCAACCAGCAGATAACAAACACCAAGCGTTCACCGTTTGCGTGTGTCACAGTGTATTTTACTGATTCACCCGGCAACAAGCTGAGTCACAGCGCCGCCAGCCTTCCTGCCAGCCTGATTACCATGGCAACCAGCAAGCCACAGTGGCATATGTGTGCGTTCGCATGTGTGTGTGTGTGTGTGTGTGTGGACCACCGTCTACCCATCAAACACCAGCCTGGTTTCCATGGAGACAGAGCAGTGTCCATACAGAATAATATAACAACAACAAAACAAAATAAAACAATAACAACTACAACAATGACATAATCGTGCACTTTTTCAATACAAGAAATGTAGTTCAAAGTGTTTTACGCAGAAAAAGAGTAAAAGCAATTTTATATTACAGAGAAAGCAAACAAGTTAAACCAATAAAAAAAAACCCAAAGCCCATTAATGTCATTCATTCGTGTCTTTGTTTATAGGTGAGCTAGACTTTTATTTTGGTTAGAACAAACTGCAGCATGTCTTTTCCTGTTTACCTCAACTTTGCATGTTCTCACTGCACCCAGGGCAATAAGCCAATAAGATAAACGCACACAGGCAGGAATTACATTTTCTGATTTGACTTTATTGTCAGACTGATTTTATTACTGTCACAGCAGCACACTTGTGTTAAAATTACAAGTTAATTGTAATTGTGGCCAGAGAGGTTGTAAAGCCACCATATAAATGGAATTAACTAAAAAGGACAGATTGGATTAATTTAACTTTAAGTTTTGGACCTTGTTAAAGATGTCTGTGATAGTTTATGGTGCTGTTTGTATATATGTGCTTGTGTGTGACTGGCTGTGTTTCATCGTCTTCTTCTTATTTCTTCTGCTGTGCTCAGGTCTCTTCTCCAAAAGAGATTAAATGATTAAATAAAGGTTTTAATAATAACAACATCCTCTAACGAGGGGCAGCAACTGAGGAGAAATTCTGCTACAGACAGATGAGATTTGTATTCAGATTTTAAAAGAGGCCTGAGCGAGGATTTACCATCAAGGTGCTTTCTATAGTTTACTCTTGAGGCCTTAAACTCTGGTTTTTGAAGCCCTTTGTACTTATATTTGGACGGCTTTAATTATCTGTTATTACATTATTTTACAATCCTGTCCTTAATATTTTACCACAGTAGTCTACTGGTGATGAAAGGTGTGGCGTGATTTCTCTCTACTATAAAGAAACGCAACATTTTGCATCCTTTTTGGGTGCATTGAGATCTGTTTGAGTACTCAGACTACAGTTTTAATCTTACAGTAGACAGCTTCAGAGACATAAAGACTGACTTTTAGGAAATTTAAGCCCAAATAGTTACTCAGAGCTACGTGCTGTATTTCCATTATAACAACAGTGACACTTGCTGACCAGAGTAGAGGCACCGACTGACAAGGCCAGTTTATTTATCCAGCTGCACATTTCATACACAAAACCAATACAAAGTGCTTTACATAAAGCATAAAATAGCAAACAAACAAAACAGAAAATAAGACAATTGATAAAAGAAAGACTAAATAAGATGATTTTTAAAGAAACGGTTGAAATACAGTAGATTTAAAAGATTTAAGAAGTGCAAAAGTATAAAAATGGAACACCTTTAAAGGCAGAGGCAAACAGGAAACATTAAGAATACACACTAAAGCACATAAGTGGCACAGACGCATAGTAAGACAATGACATAACCACTTCTCCACATTATGACATAATGTTTGATTGTTCAGTAACGACTGTTTTATAGATTTGGAGAAAGAGTTGAAAGATGTGATGCTCTGTAGTTATTTTGGCCCCAAACCATTCAGAGCTTTTTAAGCAAATAATAGTATTTTGAAATCCCTTCTGATGTGTTCCACTTCCTTAGTTTTATTGAAGTTTTAGTGGCAGCAGAATAAGCTGCAGCTGTCTGAGCCTAATTATTATTTTACAATAATTAGCCTTTAAAAGGGGCTTGTGATTTGTGTTGTCTGTATGGTTTTAATATGCTCTTTCTCCAGATTTATTTTTGAATTCTTCTCATCTTTGAATCCCAAGCAATATTTACATAAAATTAAATGGAATAATTTACCCATTTAAAATGTCGTTGTAGCTATACAAGTCTCCCAGAGGGCACATGTGTAGTGAATGAGCAGCTTGAAGTGGCTACTTGGTTTTTTAGTTTAAAAAATGTCCTAATGAACCCAGAATACATGGGGAAATTAGTCTGAGATAATTAAGAATAAAGCTTCTTTGTGCACCTTATGTTAGGTGTCTGTCCAAAGTCTGATTATTTGTTGGATTTAAGACAAAATAAAAGACAATCTTTTTGAGACTGGCCTCGAACTCCTGCACCAACTCTGTTTTTAACTGCTTTAAATGATAATTAGTTTAATTAATACATCAATTATTGTAAACCAATAATATAATCTACATTATTCTGAAATGGGCCATTCTGCATAATGAGTACTTTTACTTTTGGTGCTTTAAGTATATTGTGATGCTAATACTTTTGTACATCATGTTAGACAGTTTTTTTGTTTGTAAAGTAAACCACAGAACTTGGTGATCGTATTTTTCATCTTCTTACATTCTTCTGATCAAAACAAAGGCCTCAACAGATAAAATATTCATCTGACTTGCCACAAAAAAATGTCCACTTTGTGCTCCAAGCTGAGAATCACTGTAGTGTGTGTTCAGAGGAACAAAAATTGGCCATAGGTGTCTTTCCAGTTTGTTTTTATTTAGAAGAATTCAACCATATGTAAAGCTGTTATGAATCATAGTAACATAAATGCATCATTAACATCATAGTTAGTGAGAAAACATGCCTCCTAAAAGGCATGGGGTCTTTAAAGGACAACAATGCATGTCATTTACAATGTGGACATAGAAAAACATGAGAATAATAACAAAGAAGTAAATATCTCATGTTAATTTTTCAAATGTCATCATACACATAATCAAGAATGTCACTGCCATCCTCATCATTAATCGCCACCTTCATCATTATCATCAGAGACCACTGGTAATATCTTCAGTGGGAGTTCGTCCTGAGCGGTAATGACCGGAAACAGCTTCTCAGTGAAAGTGTGTGTGAAGGTGTGTATGTGTGTGTTGGTATCAGGATCAGAGAATGACAACTTTCCTTTGTCCCAGTCCAGTTTAACTCGGATCCTCTGGAGCTTCTTCTTCTTCACTGAGAGAACAATGAAGAGATCTAGTGGGGATTTTTTTTATATATTGGCCTTCATGAAACACTAGTGTCCATAATTCAGACTTCATGTCTGTGTGTCCTGTCCTTGGGAGAGATTCTGCTGCCACACCCATAAACCAGCCTTGACTGTCTCCAACCTCAACGTCCCAGCTGTGAGTCCCTGAGTCAAAGCCCTTAGAGCCCCGGACAATGCTATAAGAGTCAAACCTCTCTGGGTTTTCAGGAAGCATCTGTCCCTCTCCTCATCGCACACTGGTCAGATCTTCAGACAGGATGAGGTGTGATTGAGCAGTGTTTGGATCCAGAATCACAGGAGTCCCATCAACGACTCTTAGACATCTGAGCAGGTCCAAACTAGACCAGCCGCTGGTTTAACCTTAACAAATTGTATTTTATAAGATGATCATATGTTTTCTTATTAATATAAAATCTCAATTGGAAAAGTAACTACTAACTATAGCTTT
>LKNJ01004425.1:0-32036 GCA_002120245.1 Maccullochella peelii
CTGCGTGTGCCGGCGACCGGCGGACGGAGAGAAGCTGCAGCGGGGCAGCAGGGTCCGTCTGCGGCTGCAGGATCTGGAGCTCACCGGCCGCTTCCTGGGAGCCAACACCGACACCACGCTGCTGGAGGCCCAGGCCGTACTGCTGGGCCCGCTGGAGGGACGTGAGCTCCAGAACCAGGGCTGAGCAGGACAGCGTGTCAGCCCCTGCTGCAGTAAAATCAGAGGTTTTCTAAAGGGAGTCTGGCAGCTGCAGGACTCGGACTGGAGGAAGGAACCGGTGCTGCGGTTTGTTGACTGATGTGTGATTCTGACTTTAAACTTCACTTTGGACCAAAAACTACAGAAATGTTTTACTTCGGACTGCAGGTCTGATCTGTCGGCAGCAGCGGACTGATGCTAAAATAATAAATATTGTGTGAACAGTTCATTGCTCTCTCTCTCTTTTCTCCCTCCGCAGGATGATTCCGCTGCACATTGATCACAAACAGATAAATACATCTTTTGATCACGTGTTTGCTCTTCCTACTATGGAAGCCCATTTCTGCCATTAAATACACCAAATGTTCCTGCTGATAAAAATATAAATACTAATTTTGTTTATATATTTTACACAAATGATTCATATGATTATATAATAATGTATTTTAATATTGATCACGTCGGGGCTCTGCAGGCTGTAATTAGATTAAATAATCTGCAGCACGTGCTCTGATTCATGTCGGTCACTCGTCTGTAACATTTATTCTTATTCTGAATTCTCAAAATTAAAGCAAAATGACGTCATAACGTTTCCTCTGCGTGTAAACAGGTGAGTCGGTGTGAGTCACATGACGCATGCGCAGAGAAAGTGAAATCAAACACACAGTCAGCTGTTCGGTTTGCTTTAATAAGAGCTCCATCATGATCCGCTACATCAGTGTTTGTTTGACCGAGCTGAACTTGAACGCCTCCACCTGCTGAGGCCTTCACGGTCCTTCAGGCTCAGGGAACGCAAACCCAGAGCTCTGACTCAGGCTAGAATAGGACTGAAGGAGATCCAGACTCACAGGTGGAGGTGTGATGGAGGCGACAGACGGCAGCTCATCACAGTAATCAATCAATCAATCAATCAATCAATCAATAAAAGCAGAAGCCATAAGGGTTGAGTGGTAGCGCCCTCTATCTGCAGAGATCTGAAGGCAGAAATACAGCAGCAGAGTTTTCAGTGCGTTAGGCTTCAGTACTGTGATGCTGTAGTACTGTAGTGATACTGTAGTGGTACTGTAGTGGTACTGTAGTAATGACGTAGTACTGTAGTGATACTGTAGTAATGAGGCAGTACTACAGTACTAGTAGTACTACAGTAGTACTGTGGGGTACAGCTGCAGTGTCACAGTTTAGTACTTTGGTTTCCTGTTCTTCCTGTTGGAGGCACTTTGACTGAAGCTCTTCTTCTTCTTCTTCAGCCACACATGGTCACATACAGCCACTGAGGAAGAGGAGGAGGAAGAGCACAGACATTTTAATATAAATGTAGAAAGACAGACTTTCAGTTAAAGACGTTCTGCGACAAAGTGCAGAAGCTGGTTTAAAGTTTGGTACCTCGACGATGTTCATCTCTGCACTTCCTGTCGCGTCCCGGTCCAGCTCCTGGAAGGCCTCTGAGGAAAACACAAGCAACAGGAAGCTTCAGTCAGGCCGCTGCAGGCTGCGTGCTGCGTTCAGGTCACATTGTACACAACGTAATTATGAGCAGCCGGGTGGGAAAAACAGTCTGGAGTCAGAGAGGAGGTGACGTCAGCTAACTGGTGACAAACTCCGATCAATACTGAAGTAAACACTAAAAATACTCAAAGTACTGTGTAGATTATAGTATTATTAATGCTGAAGTATCGATGAATTTTGCTGCTGAGATTTTTGCCGTAATTTAAAGGTGATTGCATGTTTCATTTGTAGAATCTGAATCTATGAAGGTCCAAACTGCTAAAGAAATGTAGTGAAGTAAAAACTAGCAAGTAGCGTAAAAATACTCAAACTGTAAAATGAATCAACGTGACGAGGAGCTCTCCTCTAGAAAATAACTTTCCACTTATCTGGTGTGACAACAAGGCGAGAAACAAGCACTTTAGTGACTTCAGCTGAGAGACGCGGCCTACGTACTGAACATGGCCTCCAGTTTGACCAGACAGCAGGTGAAGTTGTCGAAGTCCACGATCTCGTTGTCGGCGTATCGAGCGACCAGCATCTGATACAGCTTGTTGTTCAGCTTGAACCCTGAGGACACCAGAGATCTCAGGTCAGTTCAGTCAAACTGAGGGGGATCGTTAACGCTGTGACATCAGGGTTTACAGGATTTACCGCCATTTTCCAACGCCAGACGCATCTCGTAGGAGCTCATGCATCCTGATTTATCCAGATCAAACTCTCTGAAGATTCCCTGCAGAGGTCGAATGAGACTCAGAATCAATATTCAGATCAATGACTGAATACAGAAACCATCACACGGCTTCATGTTTCATGTCTTTAAGTACTACAGTACCCATCAGCCTCAGCTGCTGTTGCTCTTTAAGCTGCTTTAAGTGTAACATCTTCAGCTTGCCAACAGAAAGTGAAGCTCTGTGATTGGCTGTCTGTTAGTGAAATGCACCCTGGGAGTCGTAGTGGACGTAGCAGACGGTTAATAACTGCTCACACTTCACATGTGGAGGGTCCAACATGGACGAAGCTAGCATAGCTTGTTAGCTGTGTTGCTAACACCCAGTTCTCTGTCAGGGTGTAAACTGCTCCACAACAGAGAGCTGGTTCACACACACTTAGCAGACATCAGCTGTTAATAATCTGTGGACACTTACTGTCACATTAGCCACCAAGCTAAGCTAACAGAGAGCTGTATTTCCCCTCTTCAATAACTTTTTATTGAACAAAATGGTGAACAAACTGTCAGGGGGGAATAAACCGAACAGTAGAGAGAAGCTCAGAGCATCTTCCCGGTTAGCTAGCGTGTTAGCCGTTAGCTCTACCAAGACGTGAGGACTACCTTTGCTTTTTGGTGCGACCAGGCCTTCACACCATGTGGCCAAAAGTATGTGGACAGCTGAACATTATGTGACAGCTGAACATGCTCACCACCATCACTCCAGTGGATTCAGTTATAACTGACATGAATTCAGGCTGAGCACAGCTGCTGCTTTCTGTGAAGCGTCAAACTACAAACTCTCTCTTGAGTTACTGTGTTTAGTTAAGTTCCACCCAGAACACAATGAACCTGCTGTAGAACTTACCAGCCACTTCCTGATCTTGTTCCAGAGAACCTGAAACTCCAGCAGACCGAGCCGAGCGCTGCCGTCTTTCTGAACTCAAGTCAAGGTCAACACTTTTCATTTCAACAAGAGAAGAAGACTGAACCACAGAACAAATACTTTTACTACAACAGGACAGCAACAGAACCAGCAGACAGCAGAAGCAGAGAGAGGATACATCCATGAGGCTGACCATGGCTCTGCAGGACTCCATACTGAAACCATCAGTCTGCAGGTCTCTGTCTGTAAACAACCACAGAAGAAGAAGTGAAGTTAGACTGTGAGGGTCAGTTAAATGAGGAACTGAAAAGATCAAATATTCATTGTTAGCACGTTTTGCTAATGATCCTGACTTTTACAGTAATACACTTACTGGCATTACACAAATTCAAACTGTCTAGATGATGCACTGAAATCTTTTCAGCAACTACATGAAGAGTTTCAAATTACTTTTATCATTATCTGTTATGATTTAGATTTATTGGTTCCAAAAAAGAGCAGAACTTACGTTTGGACACGACTCTGTTGAGGATGGTCCGGAGCTCTCGCACTGAGATCTCCATGTCCTGATGAGAGAAATATAAAATATTACGTAAACTTTTTTCATTATTTCTAAAGACGCACAGAACTCAGAAAGCAGCTGGAGTTAGCCTGGATGCTAACCCGCTGCTTGTTTTAATTTGTATTTGTACGTTCTTTCAGAAATGAGTTTTTACAGCTTCAGTTTGAATCATTTGAGGAAGGAAAGAAACGAGCGTCTCTGCTGAAATCACAGCTGTGTGACGTGTTCGCAGGAACAAACGCTCAAATGTAGAGTTGGATTTTCATCCCTGAACTCACGTCTCCAGACAGCTGAGCGAACATGGACCTGAAGGAATCATCGACGTCGCTCTCGGAGATTTCCTCCTGCAGAGCAGAAGGACGACAAGAAGATCCTGAGGTCAAAGGTCGTCACAACACAAAGCCAGGGGACAGTGAGATACGAAGTGTGTTCATTTCCTATTTCCATTACTAATATATTTTATTATATTACCTTAAGAAATACTACAATAAAAGATCTGATATGTACACAGACACATTCACCTTTACTCAGACAAACAGGAAGTCAAAGTAAACAAAAACTAAAAGCGACATAAAGAAACAAAAATAAATGATATAAAGTTATTAATATTTCCCACCAGCTGTCCAACAGTTGATGGGAAAGTCTGTTCGAGATGTTTTTTAAAGTAAACAAAGAAGATGAATGATGTCAGATTAATCTGTTCAGACTGATTGATTATTAATGAATGAATAAATTAGTTTGAAATGATTGATGAAAAGTCTGGTGAGAGCTGAAATAAGTCTGTAGTTTGTTGATTCTAAAGACGTTGAAGGATGAAGATCGTGGAAGAGGAGCTGATGATTGATGAGTTGATCGTTCAGCACATTTCTTTGATTTGAAAGCAAACAGCAAAGTAAATGTTATTTTTTACCTCTTCATCAAAGTTTGCCACCACGTCGTCGTCCATCTCCCTGCAGAGATTCACACACTGTCACCGACTCCGCAAGGAACTTTAAACACATTTAAAACTCTGAACAAATATGTGACAGACTCACTGGGTCTCGGACTGTTTCTCGGTGAACACCCTCAGGACGAAGTCGGCCTCCTTGGAGGGTTCGAAGGTCGACGGGACGATCAGGTACTCGCCCGGCGGGAGGCAGAGCCTGGCGCTCACCTCTCGCAGGTTGATGAAGGTCTCTGAGCGCGCACAGGAGGAGTGACGCAGGAAGAAATCCTTCTTCATGTGGACGCTCGGAGAGCCTCGGTACTGCCGGACACCAGCGTTAGTTTTTACAAGTTAAATGAAACACTTTGGTCTGATGTTTGAGTTTGATGCAGACTGACTCACCTGCTCAGGAATCTGTGAATGAGAAGAAGCACAGAAAGAAAAGTCACAAAACACCGAGAGCGACTCCTGGCTGAGCAGGTAATAGCTGCACGGTTACTGCCTGCAGCATTACCAGGTGCTGCTCGGTGGTTGCTAGCATGCTTGGGTAAGCTGCGGTGGTTATAGGGTCAGACCTGAGGGTCCTCTCAGGGCGACAGGGGTTAAGGATTCAGTGATATACTCTGGACTTTGTATGTGATGATTATTACTTTAAGATGGCGCGGACAGGTGTGATGTGTGAACGCTTTGCTCTGATCAGCCTGAGCTGATTAGAGATTCTGGGTGGCTGTTAGGGTTTATGTGCAGCAGTCAGAGAGACCGTATCATTAAGTCCAACACAACATTACACCTCTTTGACCTCTGACCTCATAGATGGCGAAGCCGATGGTGTGCACGTCCTGGCCTTGGCGGCGATAGCGGCGGCGATCTTTCTGCATCAGAGCCACCAGGAAGCTGCAGGCCGCCTCGTCGTCCTCGGGGTCATCGTCCTCCTCCAGCAGGGTGATCTTATACTGAGGGTTGATCCAGAACGTGTCTGCAGGGAGGCAGCAACAGCCAAAGCATCATGGGATATGTAGTTTTCATAGCAAAGATGGTGGATTGCATGCACACCAAGATGCGTCTTTATGTTGTCAGTCGTGTCACACAGCGCTCACGCAAGTCTTCACAATGTAAACACCGGAAAAGTCGACGCAGAGTAACGTCCTTTGAGTGTGATGATGATGATGATCTGTCTGTGATTAGTGATGTTGTTAGCTAGTAGCTAGCTGAGGAACAACGACCTATTACAGTCATGGCTAATATCGTGAAACACTTTTGTTGTGAGCTAGCTAGTTAATGTTAGCTTTGTTTGCCTTTTCAGCAGACATAAAAAACAACAACGTTACGGTGAAATCAGTTCATACTGGCTCTGACATTATTATGTACAACACATAGTAACTGACGTCTGGTTATTGTTCCTCACTTCAAAATGGGATCATTTACTTCAGACTCAGTGCAGCGATTAGCATGCTAGCTAGCTAACAACATCACTTATCAGATCATCAGAATCAATCACACAACATGTAAACGCTGTAAACAAACCAATGACACAAGTACAGCTGCGACTCAGTTCGCTATCTAGAGGTCAGGGCGTGGTAATGAATTGATTCTTCTGAGCGGTCTTCCTGATGAATAATACACTGGATCCTACATTTCCCATAATGCACTGGGACAGAGTCTTTTATTAGAGCCTCCCTGCAGGTAAGCAGCCATGCCCCCCCACCCCCCCGGACTCACTGGCATGGTTCCTGCAGCCTCCGGCGGTGCTTCCTCGCCTCCAGCTGCCCTCAAACATCACGGTGGTCCAAAAACTGGTGGAGTCCTGACTGAGAGCGTCCGGGGTCAGATTACAGATCTCCAGCCTGGAGAACTGACGCAGAAACTCCTGGAAAGACATCCTGACAGACAGACAGACAGGCAGAGAGACAGGCAGACAGAGAGACAGACAGGCAGACAGACAGTTAACTCTCCTCATCCTTTCGATGAACTCTCACATTTACACTTCCAGGACAAACCTACCAGAACTCTCCGTCCTCCATCTTGCAGAGCATCTCGTCCTTCTCTGCGGAGTCGATGGCGCTCCACTCTGAGGAGCTGACACACCAACACAACGACATTATTCACATTTCCTGTGGTTCTCTGTGTGTGTTTGTTCTGTGTTTAAGGATTAACATAGACAGAACGCCTGTTTGGTCATTAAAATAGTTTGTGAAGCACTGACTTGTCGCTCCAGGCTCCGGTCCACTCCACCTGACCCCAGGGGTTCCTGATCCGGATCAGACGCTCCTGCCGACCGCGGTAGTCCACCTGCAGAGAGGAAGACAAACATCCAGAATCCGACACAAAGACTGGACACTGATGCAGTCAGTCTTCTTCTTCTTCTGGTCTGTGTTTGATGGCAGAAGCTGAGCTCACCTGCGTGAGTCCGGTAACAGAATACGCATGACCTTTAACCAGCTTCTTGAAGGTCACTGCCTCCATGTCGAAGGCACTGGTGATCTGAGGACGAAGCAGAAAGTTAACACATTGAACATGCTGAACAGCTACAGCTGAACTAAACCTTGTCAACCTGGGTCTTAAACCAGGCAGTCTGTATAGAACGGTTTTAACCCTGAATCGGTCGCCTTGGACTCACTTTAGAAACAGGCCGACTCATAGGTGTAATTTCCACCGGGGACACTGGGGACATGCCCCCCCCCCACTATCTGAAATGGACAATTTTGTCCCCATCACTTTTTAAAAGCATAATTTGTTAAATAGTTTGCACCAAGAAACATTTCATGAATGAGAACATTTTGAGAAGGTTTACTTCACAATAAGAAAACATGGATGACTGGTACTTGTGCGGTCTCCCTAGCAACTGTTGCCTGGCATGTGAGGGCTGGCATTGCTAGGAGACAAGCTGAGAACTTCTTTGTATATACATGATGGTTTTCAACACGCTTTCGAAGCGCTGGTGATCGAAGCGCTGGTGAAGTACTGTTATGTACTGTCCCTTTGGGAAGACCCATTCTGCTGTTAAATTTGTATTCCATTTGGGAAGTAGAAGCTAGTTAGCCTAGCTTGCTAATGCTAGCACTGATTCCCACTAGATGATACTCTGCACATACGGAGAACTCGAATCACAGATGGACCAACAGCAAAACAACAGGTTGGTTAACTGTGTTGGAACTGTAGTGATGTTAAGCTGTTTTTAGTGCCCACATACATCAAGTGACATCGTCAGAACCACAGATTTACGCCTCCTGGAGAGCACTAATGCACCAGTCAAAGCAAACAGATTTACACCAGAGTTTTTCTCGAGGTTGAAAATGTTTCAGACGATATTATAACTGATGGATGTGTGACTGACGTCTATGGAGCAGCCCAGCAGTGATCCTCTCTCCAGAGCTTTGCTGATGATACGATGAAGATCTCTAGGAGCTTTCTTCAGCTCGTACATCTCCGCCACACCGCCCGTAAAGTCCTCGAAACCTTCAGTGGTGCTGCCGCCGGACAACGCCTCGTACGAGCCGTTCAACCTCAAAACACACAGTGAACACGCAGTGAACACCAAAAACTGTGAATCTTCTTACTCTACTTGAGGAAAGTCCTCAGAAACATTCAGAGTTTCATGAGAAGCTTCAAGTTGTTTTGGTATCTCAGACTCTTTTGTGGGGGACTCACAGTTTAATATGGTCCATCTGGTTTTTGGAAGAAAACTTTAATTTTAATAATTTAGCTTCACGGTGTACACTTTTTGTTTTGGAAACAAAAACAAATATCAGCTCTGCTAAACCTCCTGATGTGTGTCTCTAGTGAAGAGTTCAGAGTCTTTCCTCAGCAGGCCGGTGGGTGGATGCTCTTACTTGGCGTACGCCTTCTCCAGCAGGGCGCTCCAGAACTCGCTGCCTTCAGCCGAGTGCACGAACATCAGCTCTCCGTCTTTAACCGGCAGACGGTCGTCGATCACCACGTCCACCCACTCCCCAAACTGCCAGAACTACAGACCAGAGACACAGAAGAGACTTTGTCATCTTAAAGTCACATAAAGTCAAAATGTGGATCTCTAAATACAAACTGTAAATATCTGATTGAAAGTGAGCCAATCAGAAACAAATATTCAATACAAATGATCCGCCTTGAAAGAAACAACCAGTAAAATATGACTTGAGGCTCTCTACCTTGTTTTTCATGATAAAAACACAAACTCTTGAGTTCTACTTGAACGCATCATGAACAAGTGAGTGAGCGTGGCCTCTGAACAGGTGGAGTCTCACCTGGAAGTGGAAAATGCCGGCGTATTCGTGGTTGAAGCTCTGACCGTGAGGAACCACGCGATGCAGCAGCCGCTCGTTCAGAGTCAGAGAGCCAATAGCAGCCAGCAGCCAGCAGTCTCCTGTAAAACAGCCAGTTAATACAGCGACCCGCCACTTCAGCTACCTGCAGACCTTTTAACTGCTGTCAGTGCTTACATACCAACTGACACTTCAACTGCTTTCATCTCTTACTGTACAACCACTTACTCTTCAACTGACACTTCAACCATAGATATATATCATCTGTGGTTTCAACCTCCTGCAGCACAAGCCTGAACTGTCTTCTGTCTTCATCTGCTTTTGCCTGTTACATGTCAACTGCTTCATCTGGAAAACATCAACTGATATTTCACTAATTACTCTTAAACTCCCACTTCAACTACTTTCATCCCCTACTCCCCTCGAAGTGATTAACCCTTAACAGACATATCCACTGTTTTCATCTTACACTTCAGCTCCTTTCAGTGCTCACATTTAACAGAGAATTAGATATTTTAGACATTTGAACTTGTTTTAAAAGCTCCTCAGACTCGACATGTGTGAACTTTCCACTGAAAGTTTATTTTAGGGTCCATTATCTCAATATCACAATTATCATCAACAATTATCTCTGTTTCTTCAAATATCAAACTGTTATCTCAAAATAATGATTTCATTTCACTGTGAGCTGACATCAGATGTGACATCAGATGTGACATCAGACCTGACATCAGACGTGACATCAGACGTGACATCAGACCTGACATCAGACGTGACGTAAGATGTGACATCATGTTGAGGTGATGACGATCATGACTGATTGGAGGAACAGAGTTCATGTTTACAGGAAATGTTTCTGTGACTCCATTATCCTGAACAGACACTCTGATGGTCTGTGGAGACACGCTAATGCTAGGCTAAAACGCTAACATCAACAACAACCTGAACTACTTTCACATTAAGTTGCTAATGTTTCCGGCTAATGGAGTTTCCATTCATCAGACATCCATTCACTGATCAATAAACGGATCAACACAAGGTCAGAACTGATGGGCTGAGTGCTGCCTTCAGGTGCTCCTGGTAAGTTCTTATTACGCCTTGTCATGAAACAGACCTGCTGGATAAAGTCTACATCTACAGCCCTGTGTTCTGGTCTAGACCTGTTTCTTCAGTGTTCTTCCAGCTTTGTTCATCTCGTTCCTGGTTCAATTCAACTCAGTCAAGTTTTATTTATATAGCTCCATATCATAAAGTTATCTCAAGGCACTTTTTCATATAGAGCAGTGCTAGACCGACTCTTTATGTTTACAGAGACCCAACAATTCCCACCAAGAGCAGCACCAGGAGACGGTGGCAAGGAAAAACTCCCTTTAACAGGCAGAAACCTCGAGCAGAACCAGAACCAGGCTCTGGGTGGGCGGTCATCTGCCTCGACCGGTTGGTTCAACATCACAGCGCCCCCGCAGGGTCGTAGCCAGGATCTCTGAGTCCCCCCAACGCGATCTTTAAAAAGTCTCTAATATGATTTGTATTTTTACATTGTAATGACAGACAGACAGACAGACAGATAGTTGAAGGTCTAAAATCTCTATGAATAAACATCTGGTGAGGAATTAATTAATCCTTTGTTATGTTATTTTTTAGTCTAATTTAATTCTAAAAAGTCTAAAATTTGTGAATTCAGCCTCACTGATCCAGCAGGGTCCAGGTGATAGACAGACCCACAAGGGACTTAGACCAAATCAGTGATTGATAAAGCCAGATGTTATCAAAGCCCTCAGTGAGCAGCTGGCTGCGGCACTCTGACGTGTATTCACGTATGAATTGATTGTTCTGTGTATGTTATCGACACCGTTATGATCCATCTCTTCACGTGTACAGGTAATATGATGTGATGTCAGTGGCGTCCAGCAGGTGGAGCTAAAGCAGCGAGAAGCAGCTGGAGCTCCACCCACTGAGGGAGGCGGGGTCATACTGATCATTCCTGTCCAAACAGGCACACACACGCACACACACACACACACACACACACACAGTTTGAATGTAACCACAGACACAGTCCACCTCCCAGACAGGTGGAGCCTCTCCCAGTGCATGCTGGGAGCACTGGTCTGTCAGACACACTGTGAAGGGCTGGGACTACCTGCCTGCCTGCCTGCCTGTCTGTCTGCCTGTCTGCTTGCCTGTCTGTCTGTCTGCCTGTCTGTCTGTCTGCCTGCCTGCCTGTCTGTCTGCCAGTGTATCATGTATTTAGATTTGAATCATTTGATTGGCTATATTTATTATTTTATTAGGTTTACTTATGACTTTATATATTTCTTGTAGGAGCTGCTGAGAGATTAAATACTGTAGTTCAGATTGGATCAATTGATAGAAGGTGCTGATATTAAACGGATCAATAACAACCAGCTCCCAGATATTAGTCTTCCCCTGAAAGTGCCATTGTCACAGTGAGAGAAGGGCGATCAACTCCTCCTGCTGCTGATCGACACAGGAAGTGGGAGCGTGTGCACATCCTGTACCTGCACGTTATATAATATATATATAATATATTATTATTATTATGTGGCTCATCATGGTATCACGCTGAGTGTTATTGATTGATTGGTAAATGTATTGATGAATGCAGTACTGTGTATCTATGATGGATAACATAGTTTTAGTTGAACTCTCTGTTTACTTTCTGACTCATACAGTCAGTTGGTCTCTTAGCAACCGTCGTCAGGGAAGTTCCCTGTAAACCACAGACAGACCGCCTGTGTGCGAGGTCACATGACCAGCTGACTGGACTCACCCAGCACTCCCTGACAGATGTCCGTCCTGGTGGCTCCGCCCACGATGAACTGGGGGCTCTCTGTCAGCGCCTAAAACAGCCAATCAGAAACACCCGTCACTCTGTGCTGATTGTTATTGTCTCTATAATTAACACAACACACAACCCTGCACTTCTATACTTGTGAGGACCTTCATTGACATAATGTATTCCCTAGCCCCTTACCCTAACCTAAACCTGATTCTAACCTGAACCTTAAAACCAGGTCTGAACCCTCAAACAGCCCTCTGAAGGTCTGTCCTCACTTTCCAAAAATGTCCTCACACAAGGTCCAAAACTCAAATTGGTTCTCACAAAGATAGTTGTACACACACACACACACACACAGAACAACCTGTAACCTGGTTCTCCTCAGAACCTCTTTAATCTTTAAAGACTCACTTTATTACACGGTCTGTTATCACACTATTGGCTTCATGGTGTGGTTCTGTCATCTATGTGATGGAACCTGAGACACTCAGTCTGTCTGTCTTCCTCTGAATACTCTCAGTTCTGTCGGTCTGAACCGTCTTCACTTCCTGCCACACACAGGAAGCAGCCACTGCTTCAGCCAATCACAGAACAATGAGTCTCTGAGCAGTTTGGATGAAGTGAATATTTGTGAGTCAGCTGAGAGACTGAAGACAAAGAACGGTCTGTGTGAACACCAGAGAGAGAAACTGCATGTTACCTCTGATGCTTTATTCACTGATTATCATCCGTTATTACACTGGACTGCCGGTCCTACACCGGTACTACGCAGGACCACCGGTCCTACGCAGGACCAGGGCCCCCCAAGACTGAAAGAGACACAAAACACCATTTGAGTCTCTTTGTGGTTATTTTGAGTCATTGACCTGTTAGCTTTAGCCTCAGTCTGTTAGCGTGATATCACAACCTGGGACCTGTTAGCTTAGCCTCAGTCTGTTAGCGTGATATCACAACCTGGTACCTGTTAGCTTAGCCTCAGTCTGTTAGCATCACGACCTGGGACTTGTTAGCTTAGCCTCAGTCTGTTAGCGTGATATCACAACCTGGTACCTGTTAGCTTATCCTCAGATGTTAGCATGATATCACAACCTGGGACCTGTTAGATTTTGAACTTTTGGTTCTTACTGTTGGTCTCTTCCACTCCACCCCTTTGGTTTTGGCGGTGAATGGTCCGAGTTCCTTGAAGCCCAGCGAGGCCGGTTCTGCGGGGAACATTGGGTCCTGGAACAGAGATCCATTCTGCAGACAGTCCTCCTTCAGGGCCTGGAAGTCCTGGTTCTGGTAGAGTACGGCCTGCTGAACCGAGCCCAGACCTCCAGCCCTCTGCCGGTCCTTCTGGATCCGGCCGGACACACCTCCGAACATCCTGATCCACAACACATCAGAGAAACTCATCAGAAATCTGTCTTTGGAAATCAGCAGGATTCAAGTTGTTTAGCCACAGCTGTCTGCCTGTCTGTCGGTCTGCCTGCCTGTCTGTCTGCCTGTCTGTGTCTCTGTCTGCCTGCCTGTCTGTCTGTCTGCCTGCCTGCCTGCCTGCCTGTCTGTCTGCTTCATCGTTCATGTTCCCCTCAGGATGAACTGTAAGAACTTTATTGATCCTCTGACTCTTCCTCTAGCGCCACCATCAGGTCAACATGTTAATGTGTCCAACACTTCCTGCAGAACTACAGACATTCCCATCAGCCTCAGCTGCTCTCTGTGTTTACTGCTAACTAGCTAATGTTATCGTGCTAACGTGTGGTGATTGGATCACAGAGAGAAACAATAAGCAGGTGTTTGTACCTGATCTCCGTCTGATGGCCTCGCAGAAAGCTGACAGGAAACAGAGGTCTGGTTAGTTCACTGGATCAATAACTAACCGCGTTCTCCAGCTGATCTCTGAGCAGCTTACAGGGCATGTTCACATTCTGTTGACATTCCACAGACTAAACAATGAATTGATTAGTTAACAAAATAATGTGCAGATCAGTGGATGCAGAGAATATTGATTATCTGCAGCCTGACAGGACAGTGTGAGGGCAGACGATCCGAGGCAGCACTCTGACCAGATCAATAAGATCTGCAGACTCTAATAGACTCACTATGAGTCCATCCAGGATTGTTACAGAGATACAAGGCTGGGCCCCCAGACCCCCAGGGGCCCCAGACCCCCAGGTTTACTCTATTTCTGTATAATTTGATTAATCGCACACTCATGATAAATTTGCACCACTGAAGAACAACATCAACTGTGTCGGCCATCTTGGGGGCCCCGTGTGAAAGTCTCGTTTTAATGGTTTCAGTTTATATTTCTTGCTCGTGTTTTTATGTTTCATCAAACGGCTTTAATTAATTAACACGTTATTCCATCATAGCAGAACTGTAGGGCTGCAACCAACAATTATCTTCTCTAAGAATCACATCTGTATGTAGAACTGAACCGTGCTGTGCTACTGCATGTTCGTTTTCCTCATGCTCGCTCTCTCTCTCTCCCTCCCCTCTCTCTCAACCCAACCGGTCGAGGCAGATGACCGCCCACCCAGAGCCTGGTTCTGCTCGAGGTTTCTGCCTGTTAAAAGGCAGTTTTTCCTTGCCACTGTCGCTTGTGCTTGCTCTTGGTGGGAATTGTTGGGTCTCTGTACACATAAGGAGTCGGTCTAGACCTGCTCTTTATGACAAAGTGCCCTGAGATAACGTTGTTATGATATGGCGCTATATAAATAAGACTGAATTGAATTGAATTGAAAGACTCGATCGATTGATCAGTGTCAGTAGTGAAGAACACTGGTCACGATTCCCCGAAGCCCAGATAGACAGACAGATACTTTATTGATCCAAATTCAGGAACGTGTTCTAAAGTCTCCTTCTGTCTGATCAGCTGTTGAGTTTATTATCGTATCATTATCAAACTTGTAGTCAATTCATTTTCTGATCGATCAACTAATCACTTCAGCTCTGAGTGCCCGTTGGTTTAACTGCCATGTATAATGGGGGTCAGCAGGGGCCCCTGGAGGTTCATGGGGCCGTGCAGACACTAGAAGAGGAACTAACATCAGAGTCGATCCAGAAATTATAATAAATTCACAAATATTATTGTTGAATTTAAAAATGAAGAATGAAACTTTATTTTATGAGTCTGAATCTTTTAAGATCTCCAGAACTGTTTCCTCAAGTGTTTCCTGGAAAGATTCTGGATATTGATCCTATAGACGGAAAATAGAGACCGTTTGGTCGCGTGACGCTGCGGGAGGACTTCTCTGATTGGTTAACAAACAGGATGATGTAAACAGCTCAGAGTTTCTGCTGAATCACCTGAAAACAGTAAAAACAGCTGATCGCTTCGTTTTACGGACTTTCATTCATTCGCAGAGAAACGCACAGACCAGTTCAGCACAGACCAGAACAGAGATAGGCACAGACCAGTTACTCACCGGCGGGTCAATCGGTCCTCCGCGTCTTAGTCTGGATGCAGCTTCTGGGTGCAGTCAGTACTCTGTGGGCAGCGGTGGATGTTGTTGTGGGTGCTCTGCTGCAGTATGGAGCCCCGCCCGATGGGAGGGGCGGAGCTCCATCATCAGCAACACACCGGCAGTTAAAGAGCGCGGACACCGGCAGCTTCATCTGAGCAAAATATATCGAAATATAAGCAAACCTGCTGTTTCATCTCCACATTGTAGCGTCTGCATTTATTCTTTCATTCACAAAAACCAGCGCTCTGTTTAGAAAGAGAGGACTTCCTGCAGGAGTGACGTCACCACGTTGATTCCCCCCCGGGCTCCCTCACCATCCACAATATGTTTCACTGTCATTTCAATACAAACATGTAAAAGCCTGAAAATTAGCAATAAACTCTCTGTTCAGCTCAGTTTCATGCTCTGTATTGGAACTATATACATATATATGTATATATGTACATATATACGTACATATATACATATATATGTACATATGTGTGTGTATGTACATATATGTGTGTATGTACATGTACATATATACATATATATGTACATACACACACATATATATGTACATACACGCATATATATATGTACATATATGCATATACATGTACATATATATATATGTATAGTTAAATATGAGGGCTAAGTAATAGACTGGCTATAAACACCTGATATAGATTATTATAATGTTTATTATCTGTGGCAGTTTCCTTCTGTTTCCAGTCTTTGTGCTAAGCTACGCTAATCATGTCCTGGACCTCTCTATGGTGGACACAAAGAGATGAAACTGATCTCCATCTGAAACATCTGACTCTGATATTCCCTTGTGTTGCTTGGTAGCTTGCAGGCTAACGTGTCAGCTAAGTAATGTTAGTTCTGTAGCTAAAGAATGTTAGCTTGTTAGCAACCAGCCTGTCAGGATACAGTTTGTACATAGTGGGAACTCTAAAATTAACATTAGCTCGCTAGCTAAACGTATTCTTTTTTTGTCTTTTTGTTATTTTTTGATTTAGCTAGCATTTTCCTTCTGTTTCCAGTCTTTGTGCTAAGCTAGGCTAAACATGTCCTGGACCTCTCTATGGTGGACACAGAGATGAAACCATCCTTTAATGAATTATGACAGAATCACAGAACACACCTCCTCAGCCTGTTAAAGGGTTTGTGGATACATTTATTGATTTTACATCGACTCTGTCAGTCAGGTAGTGTATAGAGTAAAACAGAAGCTCATATATAAAACATTACATATCTGTAACAGAAAGAGAAGCAGGAAACAGGAATATGGCGTCCTGCAGTTACACGGAAGCTCCAGGCAAACACGGAGCGACGGCTCAGATCATGGCGAAGTTTAACCACTGCAGAAAGAAGACAGAGAAACCAGGTCCGAGTTATCTTATTGACTGTGTGTATTCTGCTGTCACTGTTGGACCAGGTTCTGGTTCTTCAGACAGACTCTGAATGTGTTAGACTGTTTTGTTCTCACCTGGTTGAAGTCGAGCTCGATGGAGCCGCTGTTGTGAGCATCGAGCTTCTTAAAGATTTCTGAGGAGGAAGACGAATCACACGTCAGAGATTTTCTGACACATTTTGAAGCTGTGTCAGTTAGCAGCTACATTAGCTCATTAGCTAATGTAGCATTTTATTTCAGCCACCATTTTTAAAAATCAGAAGCCGCAAACCAGTTTGTTTGTTGTTCATTGTGCTTCAACACGATGGAGTTACAGAAGAAAGCATCTGACAGATGGACCGACGACCAAGTCCAGGCCTTACTGAGCCTTGCTGAGCTCCTCGGTGCCGCACAAACAATGCCTGTCCATCACTGTATGTGGCGTCATCGTCAGCGGACTAATCTGACTAATCTTTGTGGGTCTTTAGACCACGGTGGAACCGCAGACAACAACGGGCTGAAGGAACCTTTTAGTTCCTTGAAAAGTAGTTCCTGGTGCTTTGGGTAGAAACACGGCTTAACTTTCTAAATGCTGGTGTGACCAGGCCTCATATTCTTTACCTTCTGGCCACAGAGACACCTGAGACACCTGAGACAGACTTCATAAGAAAAGCCCTGGAGTTTCTGTTTACATTCAACATGTTGAGCTTTTCCTTTCAGGACAGTTCTTCAGTAAGAAAACTTTACATCTGAAGGAGAAGAACATTTTCTTGGACTGTTAGCTTCCTCTGTTAGCCGTCAGACTGTGGATGTTAGAAATGTGGATGACTCACTGAACATCATCTCCAGCCTCATCAGACAGCCCACGAAGTTGTCGAAGTCGATGGTCATGTCGGGGTCGGAGTATCGAGCCACCAGCAGCTGGTAGATGGTGTTGTTGAGAGTGAAACCTGGAGGAGGACGACAGATGAAGTTACTGTGGAGAACAAACCAGACTATCATCATCATGCTAACGCTAACACCTCTGGAAACATGTCCATATCAACAGTAACACCTTACCTGGGCTCCAAAACTGAGCTTTATTTATCCACAGTGACACATTTAAAAACACTCGTATGGACAGAAAAGAGAACTTCTTGTTAGCAGCAATGTTAAGAAGCTAACGTTCTGTCTTCTCCTAATCTCTTGGTGATTTATTCTGTTTCAGTCCAGATAATCTTTGTGTTTCTATTTACGACACCAGGAAATAAAATAGTGGAAGGTGGTCAGGATTTACCGTTAGCTTTGGTTAGCAGCTGATCTGTCAGCTATGTGTTCTGCTGCTTACATTTAGCAGGTGAACTCAGGAACGTCCTGTTTTAGCAGTCACTTCCTGAGCGATGGTCGCACTGTCACTGAGTAAATGAAAGCATTCAACAAGATAACTTTGGCTATTTAAGGAATATTACGACACATTTAGCGTTGCACATCTTGTTGATGGATAATAAGAGTCTGAAGGCAAAGCTAAGTCATTCTCCATTTCACTGTTTGACCACCGCCATTAAACTAAAAGACGAAGAAGAAGAGATTTCACTGTTGAACATTTATAGAACAGAAAACATGAAGTGGAGACAGATTTGTCAACATTAGCATGAACATGGCCCAATGACACTGTGATGCTAAAGCTAACAGGACTGCTAATACTGATTATTAGGCCCCTTATTTTCTTTTAGGTACTTGTCCCCCTGATCAACATGATGCTTCACTGAGTCTAATTCAGTTCCTGGTCAGGTTTATCATCTCCTGATCATGAGATAATTAATAATTAAATAACTAAATAATTATCTTGAGGTGACGAGATAATGAGATGTCAGTCGAAACACAGATGAGAGGCCCTTCAGGTAGCGAGATTAATAAAATGATCAAATTAAGTTGATGTAGAGACAAAAGGAACAAATGAATAACGACTTCTCTTCTGAAGCTGCAACTAAAAATAAAACCAAAAGAGAAACAAGCCACAAAACACAGAAGGAGGTTATAGCAACTTACTGCTGTTACTACTGCTAACGCTGCTAACAGTGCTAACAGTGTTAACAGTGCTAACGCTGCTAACAGTGCTACTACTGCTACTACTGCTAAAAGTGCTAACACTGCTAACTCTGCTAACAGTGCTAACTCTGCTAACAGTGCTAACTCTGCTAACACTGCTAACAATGTTAACACTGTTAACACTGCTAACAGTCCTACTACTGCTACTACTGCTAACAGTCCTAACACTGCTAACAGTGCTACTACTGCTACTACTGCTAACACTACTAACAGTGTTAACATTGCTAACAGTGCTACTGCTGCTAACAGTGTTAACAGTGCTACTACTGCTACCACTGCTACTACTGCTAACGCTGCTAACAGTGCTAACGCTGCTCCAGCAGGTAACGTACCGTCACCATCAGTCTACGGACAGTAAAGTGTGAAGAGTCCAGACGGCAGCAGCAGAGACACGTTACAGGAGAAAGAAGAAGAAGAAGAAGAAGAAAAGAGACGTTAGTGAAGATCCTCAACAGGAAACACGTTTTATTTTGAAAGTTCTAAGTGTGAAGATTCACTTTCCCCTCTGAAAGAAATAAAAGACCGTCTTCCTCATTCCTCACAGGCTGGAGGAGGTTTGTGCAGTGAGTCAGCTGGGAATCACCACGAGTCACTCAGACACAAACGCTGAACAGACTTTAATCTCAGCAGATGGAGACGTGGACACGCAGAGACACAAACGGCACATAAACAAGATGAAAGATCTGTCCAAACTCTGAGTTTTAACCTTCAGGAGTAAACACCTGCTGTCTTATGAAATCATGGAAAACTCTCATGGACTTCCTCCTTCAGAGTCAGAACTGAACTCGCAGACATGAAGCACATATTTTAGATTCAGTGTGACGTCCACTTCCCGAGGAGATCACGATCTTTATCTACAGATCACAGAGGCTCCTTACAGCTGCAGAAGCTGCCTGAGAATCCTGCTGCTTTTAGCTTCTCTTCAGTATCACAGTGATCCAGTGATGCTGTCTGTGCATCCATGGGTACACTGCTCACTGTCTCCATGGCAACATTATACTTCCTGTTTACATTCCCCAAAGACCCCTTATGTAAACTGTACTTCCAAAACTTAGAGCCTGATTATCCCCAAACAGAAGTAAAACAAAGGATAATAGTTGACCGGTCGATAACCGGTCGAGGCAGATGACCGCCCACCCAGAGCCTGGCTCTGCTCGAGGTTTCTGCCTGTTAAAAGGGAGTTTTTCCTTGCCACTGTCTCTTGTGCTTGCTCTTGGTGGGAATTGTTGGGTCTCTGTACACATAAGGAGTCGGTCTAGACCTGCTCTTTATGACAAAGTGCCCTGAGATAACTTTGTTATGATATGGCGCTATATAAATAAAACTGAATTGAATTGAATAATAGGAGGCAAAATCTATTAATATTAACTTTATCGATATTTGATGTTTCAAAAACACACAAATATTTTACAGATCGTATGTTACAAGAAGCGTCTGCAAGCAACCCGGGACACGTTTGCATGAATCAACCTTAAAGTGTCGTAGTGACCCTCTGATGATGTCATCTGATGGTGTCATCAGTCACCTGCAGCGAACCCACTTAAACAGGATTGGGATTCTAGTCCTGCAGCACTTACATGCAACAAACAGTGTGGAGGTCGAAGGTCACTTGGTGACCCAGCACAGGGAGAAGTCAGGACAGAGAAACAGGTTCAGGAGCAGGAGGAGGACTCAGTGAGTGTGTATGGAGCCGGCAGTCAGCGTGTTTCTGCAGAAGAAGAAATAAAAACCGACCTGCGTCTTTGAAGGCGACTCTCATCTCCGGAGTGCTCATCGTCCCCGAGTTATCCAAGTCATTCTTCTTATAGATCGACTGCAGATGCACGGAAACAGACAGATAGCTGCTGTTCATCTCTATCGGGTCAACTCACATATTTGGGTTTAAAGGTCAAAGGTCACAAAGGTCTTACCAGATATCTCTGCACCTTCTTCCACAGCGTGGCGAACTCTCCGAGGCCGAGCTTCCCGTTCCCGCTGTCCTGCTGAGAGGTTAAGGAGCTACAGTGCTAAAGTGACTTTTAACAGAAAGGTGTTTTAGCTGCCTAGCTAACATTAGCATAAGCTGTTAGCCGTGCTGCTCTGATAACAGCGTGTGCGAGTCTGACTGTTCACAGGATACGTCCATCAGGTTGACCATGATCCTGCTGGTGTCCATGCTGAAGCCGTCCGTCTTGATGTCAGTCCCTGTGAAGAAGAGACAGGTGAACAGGTGAACAGGTGAAGTGCGTCGAAGCTTCAGCTCAACTTACGTTTGGCGACGATCTTGTTCATGATGGTTCTGAGCTCCACCGCAGAGATCTCCATGTCCTGAAACACAACAGGAAACACGTCACACCTGCAGGTCAGTGTACACCTGGTCCTCCAGGTTTCCATGACGCGTCAGTTTTAAAGCCACCTTTCTGTTTCAGTGAGATGAAAAAAGAAAAACATACATCTCCGGCGAGTTTACAGAAGAGGCCTCTGAATCCTGCGTCCACCTCGGCGTCAGACACCGACTCCTGAACACAAACACCACGACAACGACATGACGTTAAAACAGGAAGTGAAAACACGACTGATGAGGACAATCAGATGTTTAGATGTTGTTTTTATTATATTATATATATTATACGCACAGACATCAGCTGCTAAAGATGATTTGTCCTCATTAATGAATCTGTTAATCATCTTAATCCAAACAGCAGTTCTGATTATTACGGACTTTCTTTGCTTCCACCACCGGGGAGCGGCTGGAGGTTTGCTGACACATGATGTGAAGAATTAATTGATTTTCAAAATAGTTTTTTTGCTGTTTGGCTGTTCTGACGCGCCGAATACTTTGGGTGTGTCGTCATCATGCGATGTGACTCAGCAGCTGAGCTCTGCCCTGAAGGCCAAACTAAACTGCAGAACAGGATTAACCCCGCGAACAGGATTAACCCCGCGGAGCCTGCGGGGGCGTCAGCACACCCATTTTCCTACGTACATATAAAACGTCGACAAAGAACCAGAACAACGGTTTGAATCTCTGTGTAAAGCTGTGACGTCCTCGTCATCTCCATGTGGGATCTCTGACGGTGGAGGACCCCCCCCGCAGCCAAAACCCTCGAAAGTACAAACCACAAACCAGGTTTTACTTACGTCCACTAGCTCAGCGTTGACCGGGTCGTCACAGGGCCTGACGGGACAGAGAGCTGTTAGACTGGAAGCATTGCGTCACACACACACACAGAAACACACACACACACACACTCACAGAAACACACACACACACACTCACAGAAACACACAAACACACACACACTCACAAAAACACACGCACACACACACACACACTCACAGAAACACACACACACACACACTCAGAAAAACACACACACACACACACACACACACACACACACACACACACACGTCCTGTCTTCACCACTTCCCCAGTAAACAGTAAACCCAAAGTCCAGGTCTCAAAACCTCCATTCAGAACCATTTGAGGGAGCACAGAAACACTACAGACAGGTTTTTGTACAGACTGTGGACCTGAACAGGGACCAGCACTACAAGGTTGCCGTTCAGCAGAGCAGTGGCACCAGTTTGAGGGTCTTACACGGTCTCTGTCTGCTTCTCGGAGAACACTCGGATGCAGAAGTCTCCGTTGAGGTGCGGCTCGAAGGTGGACGGGACGATCAGGTACTCTCCAGGCGGCAGTTTGAAGCGAGAGCAGACCTCACGCAGGTTGACGAAGGTTTCTGACCTCGCCGTCTGAGCGTGGGTCAGGAAGAAGTTCTTATCCAGATGCACCTCCCTCTGCCCTTGGAACTGGGGGGGGGGGTTACAGCCAATAAGCATCCTCTCTACCTCATGTCCTGATTAACATGCTGAGTTACAGAAATGGAAAAATGGATCTAGCCTTTCAGTGACCACACTACTTGTTTCTGTTCTATACAAACATGCACTTTATTTCAGTATCTGCATCTCTGATGGTGCCTTTAAGGACGCTCTGACATCTGGGCTTTGAGTCAGCTGATGAACAGCAACTTCCTTAAAGGAACAGTTCAACATGCGGACTTTCTTGGCTCTGAGGATCTTTCTCATCTGAGACTTTCTGACATGATCATACCATCAGAGCCACAACACTACAGAGCATTACTTCTTAAACAGGTGACTGGAAAGTGCAGAGAGCTTTGAAGCTTGATGATTTGAATAAAGCATGGTGTCGTCAGGGATCCAGAGCTTACCTGTTTCGGAACCTGAAGCGAAACAGAAGACAAGAAAGAGTTTAGTTTGGAAAGTGGACTTGTTGATCTGATCTTAAACTTAAAGCAAACTTATTCAGTTCTCACCTCGTAGATGGCAAACCCAACTGTGTGCATGTCCTCTCCTTGTTTCCGGAGCTTCCTGCGGTTCTTCTGGATCAGACCGACCACGAAGCTGCAGCCCACTTCTCCATCATCTGGGTCATCATCTTCCTCCTCCAGCTTGATAACATACTGAGGATTCATCCAGAATGTGTCTGCAGAGGAAAAAGCAGCTTCCAGTTACATCAGGAACATCACCTCGCACCAGGAAACCATTTAAGCCTCCAGCTCAGGTCCAAATGTGCCACAGGTACACACTAACGGACCTTCACAGGGGAAGAAAAACCCTTCTCATATTCAGTTTAGGTCTAATCAGATGGGGTCAACCCTGATCAATGCCAGGGTACCTTCGATTGGGGTATGCCTTACTTATATATATGGTTTTAACTTTGGAGAAAGTAGTACTAGAAGTTCCAGTACTTACAGGGGTGGTTCCTGCAGCCTCCAGCAGTGGATCCTTTCCTCCAGGTGCCATCGAACTTGCTGACACTCCAGTGTTTGACAGAGTCGTCTTCGATGGTGTCGGGGGTCAGAGTGCACACCTCGATACGAGAGTAGTGACGCAAGAACTCGTTGAAGGACATCCTGCAGAGACAGGACAGGGAAGAGCTCTCACTCTGCAGACACCAACATCACTACCACCTCTATCCACCACTGTTTGGACTTTGTGACCTCTGACCTGAGGGATCAATACAGTATGTATCCATGGCAGTTTGTACTGCAAACACTGGACCTACCAGAACTCTCCGTCCTCTGCGTTGGCATGTGGACAGTCTCCCTGCACGTAGTTCCACTCAGACGATCTGTATGAACATAATAACACAGGTAAAAGAGTAGACATCATGCAGCACTTCACAACAAAAAACAAGCGTAGAAAAATGTTGGCTTTTCTTATCTTGTTATCTTCTTGTCTCATCTAATTCTCATCTGATATAATCTCTGGTGTCATCTCATTTAATCTCGTCTCATGTAAAGTAATCTCATGATATCTTTCTCATCTCACCTGTGATCATAGCTTCTGTGTAGCTGCACGACTCTAATCAAACAATGGTCATATTACAGTGATATTCTGACCTACAGGCCAAAACCTGTATATGTATTTATAAGTGTTGTATGTCGGTGTTGTGGTTGGTTTGGTTACCCGTCGCTCCACGCTCCGGTCCACTCCACCTGACCCCAGGGGTTCCTCATCCTCACCAGCTTCTCCTGCCGACCCCGGTAGTTCACCTGGAAACAAGAACAACACCAACATTTCATTCTCCTCTTGATTCTTATCATCTCATTCTCATCTCTTCTCATTTCATTTAAAGGAAGTGACGTCACCTCCACGGCACCGGTCAGCGAGTAGGCGTGGCCTTTCACCAGCTTCTGACGGGTGACGGCCTCCGAGTCTGCGGCGCTAGTGATCTGCCCCAAAGCAACAACAGGGAAGGTTTATTCACCATCATTTATTCACCAAAAACTAAACTAAACTTGTAAAAAAAATCCTTTTCTTTAGAGACTCATCTTTAACGATAGACTCGTCTAAAAGGTCTAATATTAGATTTAAAACATCTCAAATCATGCAAGTAGAAACACAGTAAAAAACTGTAAACACTACTTCCATGGACACTTCAAAACTCAAATTATGACTTTACAGATTTGGAGTATATGTCACTGAACATAATGAAGATACTCACATCGATGGAGCAGCCCAGCAGAGCTCCAGCCTCCAGGGACTTCTTGATGATCTGGAACAGATTGGCGGGGGGTCGTTGGAGGTCGTAGTTCTCAGCGATTCCTCCGGTGAAATCCTCAAAGCCCTCGGTGGTGGACCCGCCAGACAATGCTTCATAGCAGCCGTTAACTCTGTGACGAATGCACAGAGAAGAGCAGGCTGAATGTTTAAGAGTAACTAAACCTAGGACAACAAACCTGCATGTTCTGACTACTCTTCACAGTACAGCAGTGTACAGCACAGTACAGCAGTGTACAGCACAGTACAGCAGTGTACTACAGTGTACAGCAGTGTACAGCAGTGTAGCTACATCACAGCTGGATGTGGCGTGTGTATAAATGACCTTCCAACAAGGCCGACTAACTATGGACTCTATACGTATGCAGATGATACTGTTCTTTAACAGTCAGCTAGACCAACAGAGGAAGGTCAGCAGGCTCTCATGGTCTACAGTCAGTGAGCTGTCCCTAAACCCTCAAAAACTAAATCCTTGTTTTTTGGCCTCTTGCAAAAACTCAGATGCAGCAGAAAGTCCTTTAGTTAGAGATAAGGTTAATATCTATGAGCAAATACCTCACAGTATACACAGAATGCTTTAGTCATTTCCCTTAATCAAGGCACTGGCCTCAGACCTGGACCTGGTCCCTGAGTTCTGCCCTGTGGCTGCAAACTGCTCCAGTTTAGTCAAATGCAATGGACCAAAGGACATATTAACCTTTATTTTAACTAACTATTCTCAACCACTGGATAACAATTAAAGGGAAAGTTTCATTCAACTTACTGTTGGTCGTATGTTCGACAAACACAGTGACATCACTAAAAATAAGTCTCCTTGGTCAAGAACCAGGAGCAGTCTAACAATTAGACAGGTTGGGAAAAGCCAACACGTTATTATTATATTATTATATACACAACTTATTATTGTTTCTTGCACCGTCAGACTTTTATTAGTGACGTTATCATGTTCCCAGATCTCAGACATTAACTGTGACTACTGTGTTATTGTTACTGATAGAAGTGATGGACAACACTTCCAAAATAAGACTCAAAAAAGGTAAGAACGTGAAGTCATCTCCCTCTCCTGTTCCAGCAGTTCTGGTTTGTGAACAGAAGGTTGTCGGGTTGAATTCCTGGTTGGTCTTACTTGGCGTAGGCCTTCTCCAGCAGGGCGCTCCAGAACTCCCTGCCCTCTGCCGAGTGGACAAACAGAAGCTGTCCGTCTTTGACCGGCAGACGGTCGTCGATCACAACGTCCACCCACTCCCCAAACTGCCAGAACTACAGACCAGAGAGTAGAGGAAACAATCTGATACACAATGCAGACATTTACTTTGAAAGTCTCTCTTAATGGTCTAAATTCCATCTCCAGCTTTAAAAAAGATTCAGTTACTACTTTATTCTAAGAAACTACTCCAAACTATTCTCTCTGTCCAAGTTTTCAGAAGTTGTTTCAATCCAACTTTACGACTCCAAATGTTAATTCTACAAACCTTCAGTTTGGCTCTCAGTCATCTTCAAGCAGCAGAACTTTACCTTCCAGTCATTTAGTTCCTGGCCTCTCATTATACATGTGGAAGGTACCCTTTGGCATCTATATAGAGATGCACTCTGCAGTAGCTTCTAGTGAAGTTTCAACCCGTTTAACTCCCAACTCGTCTAATAGCAACTCTTTTTCAGACCCTCGTAGAGTCTCATTTCATGCGCACATTGACCCTTGGGGACTCTAGTGTGGAAAGTTTTGGGCTTCATTGAACCAGAACATTCATTCACTCAGGCATTCATGATATTCATAATGGGAAGAATGTTAGAAAAACAAATTCATCGCATGTTCTTGATGACTTTTAAGGTGTAAAAAACTTTTGCCAGGTGAGCGTGTGAACAAAAAACATGATTCTGTCAGAGCGGTATCTGCCATTATAGTCGAAATCGTAGTCCGACCTCTTTCCCACTCACCGACTGGAGAGCAGCAGTGTGCTCAGAGCTCTTCCCATAACACATATTATGAACACAGGAGCGACTGAAATGTCCTGGTTCCATTAGACGGTTATGGTCCTGGATCAGGACTAATTATAATAGCTTTATGTTAGTGTAGCTAGCTATCATGGCTGCTGTAGGTGGGTTAACATTGGAGTCAACTGAACACCACGGCTGAAAACGCACTGACCGGCTGTTGCTTTCTAGTTCATCATACATGTAAGCTACCTTTAATAATGTTGATAGTGACTGTGTGTGTTAGCTTTAAATGTTCTTTCAGTACTAATGTCACACATCTGTTACCTGGAAGTGAAAGATGCCAGCGTAGTCGTCACCGAAGCCCTGGTCGGTGGGGACGACTCTGGCCATCACAAACTCATTCAGCGTCAGTGAGGCGATGGCCGCCAACAGCCAACAGTCACCTGGACAGACAGGAAACACTCAGTAACACTAACACTGGCTCATTGCCGCCCCCTACAGGCTGCAGAGTCATTACAATCCTCTGGAGAGCAGGACAGTCTGTTCATTTGAATATTTCTGATGTACGGGAGGCAGAGTCCCCCAAACATCCAGCTGCACTTTATTTCAATGTTCTTTTTCAAGTTGTTGAATCTATTTGTGTATGAATCCATATTTATATTATACATTCATATAATATTGTTTTCCTTTCGACTGATGGTAACTCTTGCACCTAAAAACATGGTTTCACTTCTTAAAGCTGCTCTAATCAATATTATTAACAATGGATCAAATAATTCACTCACAGTGACGAACCCCCACAGACTGCAGTTCCCCTCAGCTTCATGAAGCCTTTCAGCCTCTTTTAGCTCCTAGTTTTGCATCACATTTCCCATCTGGTGCTTTCTATTTTCTACATTACACTAAATATTAACTAGTCAAAGTTTGAAATTACACATCCTCAGGAGTCACACATGAACTGTTTAAAGCTCATCGGGACTGTGGGGGCGTCGTTTTATTGACAGCGCTGCAACATCAGTAACAAATCCCACAACTGTCATTATATATTGATTCATATGTTGCTATTCTCTGATTGGTGCACAGACATGTGTGACATCACCATGTTCCAATGGAGCCCCTCCCACTTCAAAGCAGTGAAAAGTGCTCAGAGAAAAACACAGAAACACTTTACACTCAGCGAAGGTCACATTTCTTCCACAGACGCCAGGAAAAGAACAATAACTGCATCCTGAACTCGAGAAACAAACTCGAGAAACAAACCTTCCCACTGAGTCTGTAATGAAATAAAGGCACGATGAAGCAACAGGGGCTTAAAAAACTGCCTGAAGACTCGTCTGTACTTTCTGACCACAAATATTCAAGGCACCGTTCACGAGACGTCTCACTCTGATCCAAAAATCTGGACTGAACAACTGAAAGTCTGACGGGCTGAAAGCAGAAATCTTTGTTTCTACATACGACAGCAAACAGAGTCACAGATCTGCTGCTGCGGTTTAATGAAGGCTGGTGACTCACCACCACACTGACGGTGTGTGTGTTACTGTGTGTGTGTTACTGTGTGTGTGTGTGTGTGTGTGTGTGTGTGTGTGTGCGCGTGGCAGGGTGTGTCCTCATTGGTTAACAGCACATATCATCACCCTCTCTCTCTCTGATGTCTGAGTCTGTGTCTCTCGCCCTCTAACAATAGCTGGCAGGCCTCTTCCTGTCTTGCTCCTTCCTGCTCAGCCAATCAGGGCTCAGCGTGGCAGCGCCCTCTAATCACAGCAGGTCCAGGTTCTCAGCTGCTTCACATTAAGCTCTCTGGTTCTGCTGTAAACACACACACACACTGTCTGTAAATGTTGTTCATGTTTAAAGTTTAACTGTTGGAGCCTGATTGGCTGCAAGCTAGTTGTGATGTCATGAGTTAAGGTGAGCTCAGAGAAACGTTCCTCCGTCAGCAGATGGATGTGAAAACAAACATCGCTGTGAAGGAACGAGAAGCAAAACACATTGATGAGTGGTGGGGGGGGGCTGATTGGTTCATTATAATCGATTAATATATTGATGGATTTAAAAACAAAAAAACTGTGTTATAAAAAAATAAATCTGTAGTTCCCACCCGTGACCACAGTGGCCGCTGTTCAGCAGAAGTGTCTCACTTTAAGGGAAAGTTGGGACCAGTTGCCAGGCAACCAGCAGAAACTCCAGTAAGTTACTGGTTCTGACCAACAAAGAGTTCTGCACATAATCCTCCGAAAACAACCAGCCAACAAACCAGATATAACGTGTTGATCTATAACCCGAGCCAGGCTAGCTGTTTCCCCCGTTTCCAGTCTTTATGCTAAGCTAAGCTAGCTGTTTCCAGTCTTTATGCTAAGCTAAGCTAGCTGTTTCCCCCTGTATATATATATGAAATGATCACACACAAATATATATAAACATATTAAATGTGCTAACATATTAACAAAAGGACAAGGAGAAAAAGAATGGCTGAACCAACCTGTTGATTTGATTGATCACCTGTATTAATCAATGATCACGTTTCTGTATATTCAAAACAGCTACTGCATCGTCTCCAGAGAGCCGTGACCTCTGACCCCAGGACATGTTCATACACACCACTCACCTGAACAGTGAACTGACTGACAAGCCTACCTGTCTACCCGTCTACCTGTCTGCACACGAGCTGCTGCTTCTCACTGAATGCTAAAATGACAACCTGTGAGCTGACTCTGGTGCGTTCAGGGACAGTCTGACAGTGTGGAGGCTGTGGTGTGTTCAATGACTGAGGAAAACTCACCCAGGGCTCCCTGGCAGATGTCGGTCCTGGTGGCTCCGCCCACGATGAACTCAGGATTAGAGACCAGTTCCTGATGGACGAGAAATCAGATTTATACAGAATACACACAGATACAAACAGCTGGATTCACTCAGATGGGTTGATGGTTCTGTTTCTGACCAGGAAAGAGTCCTTATGTCCTCTGTCCCATCACCAGTTCTTTATGTCTCTCTGTAGTGGTTTTTTGTCTCTTTGTGGTGGTTTTGCGTCTCTGTGGTGGTTTTGCATCTCTTTGTAGTGGTTTTCATCTCTGTAGTGTTTTTTTTGTCTCTTTGTGGTGGTTTTGCGTCTCTTTGTAGTTGTTTTTTGTCTCTCTGTGGTGGTTTTGCGTCTCTTTGTGGTGGTTTTGCGTCTCTCTGTGGTGGTTTTGCATCTCTCTGTGGTGGTTTTGCGTCTTTGTGGTGGTTTTGCGTCTCTCTGTGGTGGTTTTGCGTCTTTGTAGTGGTTTTGCGTCTCTCTGTGGTGGTTTTGCGTCTTTGTGGTGGTTTTGCGTCTCTCTGTGGTGGTTTTGCGTCTTTGTGGTGATTTTGCATCTCTTTGTGGTGGTTTTGCATCTCTGTGGTGGTTTTGCGTCTCTTTGTAGTGGTTTTCATCTCTGTAGTGTTTTTTTGTCTCTTTGTGGTGGTTTTGCGTCTCTTTGTAGTTGTTTTTTGTCTTTCTGTAGTGTTTTTTTGTCTCTCTGTGGTGGTTTTGCGTCTCTATGTAGTGGTTTTGCATCTCTGTAGTGTTTTTTTGTCTCTTTGTGGTGGTTTTGCGTCTCTTTGTGGTTGTTTTTTGTCTCTCTGTGGTGGTTTTGCGTCTCTTTGTAGTTGTTTTTTGTCTCTCTGTGGTGGTTTTGCGTCTCTCCGTGGTGGTTTTGTGTCTTTGTAGTGGTTTTACGTCTCTCTGTGGTGGTTTTGCATCTTTGTGGTGGTTTTGCGTATATGAGAGGAAGCTGTCCTTCTGTCAAACTTCAATGAGCTTCCCTCAGTTAAATGTAGAGTTGTGTTGCCTCAGTGTGTGCTGTGCAAAATATAATTAAACAAACACTTGATTGGACTCAGTACTGGCTCTGTGACTTTCCAAAAATCAATATTAATAACAGTCATGTCAAACAGGGGCTTGGGCTTAGGGGCCCCTGACCCCTGGGGCCCCGGGGCCCGATCTAAATTTGGTCTCAGTCCAGTTTGAGTTCCAACACAGTAGCTACAGAGGGTCTGCAGGAACTCTCCCTGTTCATATTCAGTTTGAGTTCAGATTGAAAGTTGTACTCTTTGATTGATCCTGTCAATCTATAAACTGCACTAAGATGCTGTTACAGTCGTCGCCCCCTCCTCTGGCTCTGCTCTCTACTTCCTGCTTCTGGAGAAACTCAGAGTGACACATCTGCACGAGGACGCTCAGCTCAGCACACTGAACAGTGTGTACAACCCAGTACTTTTTTACAGTAAGTAGTACTGTAACCACACAGGCAGCAGGAAGTCAGAGCGACGGCTGTTACCACCAACAGGTGAGATATGACTCATATGGAAATCAGTTTGTCTGTGTGTGTGTGTTCTTCTAATATATGTATTTAAATGTACTGAATGATGTACTTCTCTTCTGTGCGCCACTTGAAACAGGAACCAGCACTGTTTATGAGTGTGTAGTGACTCATCTCTCTGGAATGTAAGATCTCTTGATGACTCACTGTGTTCATATAAAACCTTCCTGTAATTCAGGAATTCTCTCCCCTAAAATCAGACAGCATGTTTCATCAGAACACGACACACATGTAATTATACTACAGTAAAAATACCACAGTAATTATACTACAGTAATAATACTACAGTAAAAATAATGAGCTGATAGATCTGATATCAATCACTGACCAGTCAACAGAGACATGTTGCTGCCGGATCAACCAAAGCTCATTCTCAAAACTCTTGTTTCTGACTTTCTGCAGTTTGTCCTCTTTTGATAAAATATAAATGTATTTTGTCTATTTCATTATTCAATTCAGTTTTATTTATATAGCGCCATATCATAACAACGTTATCTCAGGGCACTTTGTCATAAAGAGCAGGTCTAGACCAACTCCTTATGTTTACAGAGACCCAACAATACCCACCAAGAGCAAGCACAATTATGTGTTGCTAATAAATCATAATTTATTAGTTCTAATAACAGAACTGTTTAAATCATGTTTAGTATTCAAGTTTAAGTTTATTTATCTGTTCTTTTACTTATACTACATGTACGCATGCAGTGTGTATACATACACATGTACAGTACACTTTAGTGTGAGCTTCTGAACAGAGGCTGATGATACTGTATATTAGGAATAGTGCAGATACTGGTCCAGTTGTTACACAGCTGTTTCCAGATGCAGTATAACAGTTAAAGTATATAATAATCTGTAAGATCTGTGTGATGAACAGGTTCTGGTGGACTCTGGTGGATTTTCCATGATTATGAGTCGCCTCAGGTTTTCTGCCAACGAACTAC
>LKNJ01004426.1:0-32050 GCA_002120245.1 Maccullochella peelii
CTGCTCTTTATGACAAAGTGCCCTGAGATATGTTATGATATGGCGCTATATAAATAAAACTGAATTGAATTGAATAGATTTCACTTTTACACGAACCTTCAGGTAAAAATATAAATATATCACTGCTTAGACACACATTCAGACAGAGAGTTTACCTGTCAGTCCAGGTATGTACAGGTCTTCAGTCCTCCTCGGTGTGGATCAGGTGGATCTGTGAGTCAGGTTTATGTGTCAGCTGCTGTCACACATGTTAATGTAGATGAGTTGGGACTCAACGTGCTGAGTCAACAAACAGAGAAGAAGAAACACAGACAGAAGAACTGAGAACAAACTATAATCTTTATTAATACAAACTCTTTCTTAACAAAGTAAAAACATCACAAATAAAAAAATAAAATACACAAAAGCACCTAAAAGATGATTGAATAAAAGTTTCTTTATAAAAGTACATTTGTAAAAAGGACTCACCCGGTGGTGTTTCTGGGGCTGCTGCACATGCAGCGTGGGAGGAACGTGGCCCAGCTCCCCCGCCACATCAACCTGTTGGAACTCTTAGTGGTGCAGAAGGTGCTGCACCACTTCACCCTGCAGCTGAGCCAGGGGGGTGCACTGCACAGGGTGGCAGTATCCATCCTGACCTGGGCTGACTGCCATATTTGTTCCCTGAAGGCCTGCCACGTTATAGAGTCCCTCAACATGGGGACAGACAGGGTGTCCAGAGGGGGTCCACTTGAGGAGGAGTGGAGCCTCTCCCCGGACACAGTTGAACAGATCTGTGTACGGTTTGGACAAACGGTGGCCAACCTGTTCGCAAGCAGGGAGAACGCCCATTGTCATCTTTGGTTCTCCCTGAAATCAGCCGACACCCCCCTGGGTGGGGATTGACGCATTAGCCCACCTGGTTTGGCCCCCCGGCCTGCTGTATGCCTCCCTGTCCTGATCATGCAGCTGCTCCACAGGGTCCAGACGCAGCACCTATCCATGGTAGTCATGGCACCAGATAGTCCGGGTGCCAGGTGGTTCCCAGACCTGGTTTGACTAGAGGCAGCGGGGCCGTGGGCAGTACTGGATCTGCCCACAGTTCTGCGTCAGGCAGGGGGCGCTATGCTCTCACATCTAATCATGGGACGACACCTCATGGTCTAGAGGTTGAGAGGGTGAGACTGAGCAGCTTGGGTCTCCCAGATGCAGTTGTCTCCACTATTCAGAATGCCATGTGCCCTGTCCACCTTTAGGGCCTACACGGCACGTTGGTGGGTGTTTTTGGACTGTTGCAACGTCAGGGACCTCAATACGCGTTCATGCACTCTACAGGGTATCCTAGATTTTCTGCAGAGCCTATTCAATAGCAGTTGTGCTGCATCCACTTTGGGGGTGTTTGCAGCAGCAATTACTGCAGGCCATGACGTTCTGGACCGCTTCACGGCCAGGAGCCCCACAGACTGAGGCCCCCTACTCGATGCTTCATTCCTCTAAATGGTGCTGGACGGACATACGGGTCCGCCTTTTGAGCCTACTACAGTAAAATACGACAATACTACAGTATTCTGTGCTGCTCCAGACTGTCAATCACTTTCCGCTACGTCAGCAAAAGAGTGTGAACAGAATGAGAGTGTGTCAGTGAGGTACAGAGCTGTGCGTCGCCGTGGGAACGCCTCTGCAGGAATCCGGCACATCAGTTGCCATAGAAACTGTGTTTCCATAATAGCAACAGTGTGTGTGTGTGTGTGTGTCCTGCAGTATTTTATTTTTGTCATCAACACTTCACCTAATAATAATAATTGTATTATTAAATGTAATAATAGTAATAAATGTGTGTTTCATCAAAGTGACTGCAGTGATAAGTTTTATATGAAACTTAATGTTGACTAATTCACATGCAGATAAACGTGTCTGTATGTGAATTTATTAACATGTGAAATTCTGACATTTAAATATCATCAACAAGGAGGGTAGAGAAGATAGAAAATAGTTTTTTGGGGTTGGAGAAGCAAGACTGAAAGAAAGAGTCTTTAGTTGCAGATAAAGAGGCAGAGAAAGAGGAGAGAAGAGACTGATCGGCAAGGAGATCGCTTGGATTTTTTTCTTTCAGCTGCCCGTAGGGTGGTTGTCGCTCAGCCCATCTTTTTGTAATCTTGACATATTATAACTTTGTTTCCAGGTGCTTCTTTCTTATCTTTGCTTGTGTAAACTGTGTGCTTCTGATTATAAATATTATGTGTGATTCATTAAACTTTACTTCTTGTCACTCTGTTCTCTGAGCACTCGTCACTGCTTCCAGAAATCAACTCTCGAGGGTCAGTGGGAGCCCGGACGGAGGCAAGTCCCTTTAAATAACTTTGATATGTCTGCCTCTCTCTGTCCTAAATAAAGAAAACTGTTGAGTTGCACAGTTTTATTTTGAGATGTAGAGCTTCACATAATGCCGTGTCGTGTTTCAGATCTGCTAACGTCAGTGACTTTCTCTGCACAGCATGTTTCCATCTCCTCCACAGGTTGATGGAGAAAACTAACAGGAGAAAAGTAAAACCTGAGTAAATTCTGTAAATGCAGCTGTGGATGTTCAGATCAGCTGCAGCCTCTCGATCTCACTGGATGCTGGGTCACTTTTTTTTCTACTTTTTTTCCTTTTTCACTATACAGACTATTTCTTAGTTGGTTTTTATGTGATTTAAAGTGAAGAAATCTGATATTTGATGTTATTTTCTGCTCCATGCATTTGCTCTGGTCAGCCATGCTGAGCAGCTGAGGTGACTCATATCCTGCAGATTTAACACAACTGAATAATTCACCCACAAGCACAGAAACTGTTCAAATGATTTTCTTCAGGTTATTTAAAAAGGTAAAGTTATATTTCCACTGTGTTTCGCTCTGGCTGCCGCCCCCCCTGCTCCTCTGTTTGGGGGGGGCAGAGCTCCTCCATCGGGCCCCGAATCTGCTCTGAGCGGCTCTGACTGAGGAGGAAGAGGAGTGTCGGTGCAGCGGCTCAGTCAGTAAACAGTCCGCAACGGTCGATAACGGTCGGTAACCGTCAGCTGTCGGTGAGATGATGAAGATGATGCTGCTTTTTCAGCTCGGCGGTAAGAAAAGAAAAAACCTCCGCATGTTTTCCTGTTTCCTTCATTCATTCCTCCATCATCCCCCCATCATCTTCATCATCTTCAGCTGATAACGGAGCGGATTTTAACGGATCCTCCTGGTGTGTGTGTGTGTGTGTGTGCGTGAGTCGGTTTACGGTGATTTTAACAACGAGATAGCCTAAAACGCTGTGAAGTCACCATATGTGACGGTTTGATGATGATGATGATGATGATGATGATGCAGCAAAAACACACCATGTATCTGATCGTGTGTGTGTGTGTGTGTGTGTGTGTGCGTGCGTGCGTGCGAGCGCGTGCTGCTGCCGTTAACTTCGCAACCGGTGTGTAAATATAGAAATCACTGCGTCAGAGCGCGGACTGACGTGGAAATCCGGGAAATATCCGGGTCTGTGCTGTGAGCTGCATTCCTCCACAGTCAGGCAGTTTCTCGTCATCATCATCATCATGTGACTGAGTAACGGCTCCTCCACCTGTGTGACAGGTGACCGCAGAGACACGTGACCTGCTGCAGAGTTAAACTGTCACTTCCTGATATTTTCCAGATCATTTAGTGGCAGAAGGATTCAGTACTTCAGTAAAAGCAGTAAAACTACAGCGTAAAAATGATCCATTACTAATAAAAGTCCTGCATTCAAAATGTGACTTCAGTACAAAAGTATTAGCAGCAAAACAGTAAAAGTACTTGTTATGCAGAAAGGTAACGATCACTTTATGAGGTACACCTGTCTAATCTGCTGTGGTCCAGTACGCCACTCTCTGTTGCTCAGGTGGGCTGCAGTATATTCAGAGGGGTTCCTAATATTCTGACCACCTCATGTTTGTAAGTCCAGTTCACTGCAAACTACAACCTCAATAATAAACAGAGTTACATTATCAGTAATGAACAGTGAAGTCACAGGTTATATAATGTTATTTTCCTAATTCATATACATTTATATTATCTAGAAAAAAATAAATTATGATTCAATTGTTTGTCATTCTTCCCATATTAACGTTACTATAAAGCATTAATCACCTGTAGTTTCCTGACAGAGAGCTGATACTCATTAATTATTCATTATTTCCAATATTAACAATGAACCTTTAGACTGTATAAATAGTTTTATTTCTGTCAGTTACTGAATGATCTCTGATTGATAATCAGAATTAATAAAGTTATGTTTTTAATCGAACCTGCAGGAGTCCCAGGACTTTTTTAAGCCCTGGGTAGTTTCTGCAGGCTTCCTCACGCACTGCATTCAGTCCCAACAAGAACAGTTGTTGTTGCATGTTGCCTGAGAGCCTAAACCCGGGGCAAGTGAGCTTCCAAATCACTTAGCCTGACCAATTCGCAAATGTGACTTAGTCTGGAACCTCTGAGTTGATTTTCGATTTCCAAGCGGCGTTATCAACGGGCGCAGACCAAAATGCGTCTGGACACAACTGGACAGACCTCCAACCAATCAGAGCAAAGAAACATAGCGCTGAGCGAATCCTGTCAGAAGTACGGCAAACACATCTTTCTTAAGAAGAGCTTCAAGTTTGTTCTTCTTTTAGAGAAAATATACCTTCCAGTTTGTTTAATACTGACGCGATAGCGGATTCAGATTCACATCTTGGTTGTTTACTGCGCTCCTCTGTACTTTCATCGTTTCAAACCCAACCCATATTAGATAAACGGTTGTGATTGGCCCGACCCAGGCCCTGAATGGGAGGGGGACCAGACGCGTCTGCCAGAGCAAATAAAACATGAGCTCGCAGGTGCATCTGGCTCCTGGGTTACTGATCACTGGCTGCAGCCTGCAGAGTTTAAATTCTGAGAGGTGAAAACTGAAGGAGATTTTAACATGTTGATGAACTCTGATCTTCTATCATCTGGACTGTGGCAGAGGACACAGATACATATATATAAATACACACTTAAATAGGATTTAAAAGGATTAAAACAAAGTTAAATAGAAGATTAAAATCAGCTAAAATAGAATAAAATAGGAAAATAAAAATGAGATATGAAGAAATAATCCCAAATTAAACAGTGAGTTAGCAGCCGACAGCTAACTCACTGAATCCATGGCAACATTATAATTCCTGTTTACATCCATCAAGGCCCACTCCTGATATAAATAGTCAAGTCAGCAGCTGTCTGCAGGTGTCTGCAGCAGTCTGCAGGTGTCTGAAGGTGTCTGCAGGTGTCTGCAGCTGTTTGCAGGTGTCTGCAGCTGTTTGCAGCTGTCTGCAGCTGTTTGCAGGTGTCTGCAGGTGTTTGCAGCTGTCTGCAGCAGTTTGCAGGTGTCTGCAGCAGTTTGCATGTGTCTGAAGGTGTCTGCAGCTGTTTGCAGCTGTCTGCAGGTGTCTGCAGCTGTCTGCAGGTGTCTGCAGCAGTTTGCAGGTGTCTGCAGCTGCTTGCAGGTGTCTGCAGGTGTCTGCAGCTGTTTGCAGGTTTCTGCAGGTGTCTGAAGGTGTCTGCAGCTGTTTGCTGGTGTCTGCAGCTGTCTGCAGCTGTCTGCAGATGTTTGCAGGTGTCTGCAGCTGTTTGCAGCTGTCTGCAGCTGTTTGCAGGTGTCTGCAGCAGTTTGCAGGTGTCTGCAGCAGTTTGCATGTGTTTGAAGGTGTCTGCAGCTGTTTGCAGCTGTCTGCAGGTGTCTGCAGCTGTCTGCAGGTGTCTGCAGCAGTTTGCAGGTGTCTGAAGGTGTCTGCAGCTGTTTGCAGGTGTCTGAAGGTGTCTGCAGCTGCTTGCAGGTGTCTGCAGCAGTTTGCAGGTGTCTGCAGCTGTCTGCAGCAGTTTGCAGGTGTTTGTAGCAGTTTGCAGGTGTCTGCAGGTGACACATGATGCAACACAGCTGCTGTTTGTTACACCTGATGGAATGCTGTAAAAACCTTCATTAATAGTTTATTAGAAAGTCGTTTAGTCGCACAGATGCCGTGCTGCTCGTTTCAGAAGGTCAGAGGTCAAACTGAGCAGAATCACTTCCTGTTTATAGTTTCAATGCTGTAACTAATGGCTCTAATAATGGTTATAATTAATCAGTAATACTTTACAGATCAGTTATTAGATTGGATGTTAAGCATCTGTTAGTTTGTTCAGGTTTCTGTTGATTCTGTAACTGAAAACTATAAAAGCAGCCGACAGGTGCAAAGTCCACCTGTACCTGTGTGTGTGTCCATATGTTCGCTCTCACACTGAAATACAAACACTGTCTGCCATCATTCAGCAGGGTGTGTGTGTTCAGAACACACAATACATTAGTACTTTACTTTAGACTACAGTGTTTGGATTATTGTTGATCTGCTGCTGAAGTTGGTGAGTTCTTCTTCTTCTGCAGCATAACACATATTGTTCTTTACTGAAGTTTCTCTTCAGCTGCTGCTTCTGTCAGTTTAGCTTCATCATCATCATCATTACTATATTCACTCTGAATGTAAACTATATGTGGACTCTGGTTTGTTCTGCACATACAGCACCTGTTTGTTCTCTGAGTCATCAATGATGTCACTGTGATGTCACTCTGTACACCTGCAGGTTCAGACAAACAAACCACAGGAGAAAATCACACTTCGGTCAGTTTGGTCTTCATGTTCACAATGAATTTCTTTAAGGATTTATTGACTTTATTGAACACAGTTTTCTGTGAGAGTAAAATCTCTGTTTTCTATCAGCTGTTTTATCTTCATGGTTGAAGGTCTAAATGTTTTATTGTTGGACTCTCCAGGGACCACTACGACCTGCAAGGTGAGGGTCATGTGACAGACGGAGCCGTCGATTGACTACTTTTGGTATAGTTGCTAACAAAGCCACTTGTAGTGTAAAACTTGTTAATGAACCTCTTTATAGTTATATAGTAGTAAAGTCAGCACAATCTCCAGACAACAAGTTTGATGTTGGATGATTCAGAAAAAAATCTCCTTTTGTTTCTTTATAAGCATCTCAGCCAATCATGTACAATCAGGCACCCCTTCACTTTTTGCACTTCTGGTGAGATGCTAAACTGCATTTCGTCATCTCAGTACTTGTACTCTGTGCAGTGACAATAAAGTTGAATCTAATCTAATCTAATGTTTACCTGTTACATCCTCAGTCTGCGGTGAACTTACCTCATGTGTGATTCTCCTGCAGGTCATGTGACTTCTCGTGGAGGATGGGCAGTCAGCGTTAAGCTAGCTTCCAGTGGACAGGAGGTCTGAGGTGAGGCGAGGGATCATGGGAGATGGTGGACCCCTGCAGACAGAGGGGAACGCCCTCCTCAAGGCCGTCTTCCAGGGGAAGCTGAGGCTGACCCGCCTGCTGCTGGAGGGCGGAGCTTACATCAATGAGGGCAACGAGCGCGGAGAGACTCCCATCTCAGCAGCTTGCTTAGCGAGCTACGATGACCCACAGACACGGCAGAGGATGGTGAGGTACCTGCTGGAGAAAGGTGCTGATCCGAACATACCCGACAAGAGTGGGAGGACGGCGCTGATGCACGCCTGCGCTGAGCAGGCAGGGAAGGCGGTGGTCTCACTCCTGCTGGAGAACGGAGCTGATCCCAGCCTCAAAGACTACTCTGGCTCCTCTGCCCTTGTCCACGCCATCAACAAAGGAGACCGTGACACTCTGCAGGTGCTGCTGGATGCCTGCAAGGCCAAAGGCAAGGAAGTGATCATTATCACCACTGACACGTCTCCGTCAGGCACCAAGAAGACCAAGCAGTACCTCAACTCCCCCCCCTCGCCGGGCATCGTGGACAAACTGTCTCCGGGCTGCATGTCTCCGTCTGAGGTGGAGATTGGCACCTCCTCACCGGCAGCAGACAAGAGCAAAGACGAGGAGGGGATTTTCAGCTTCGCACTGACCTCGGCTTTACCTTTACCTTCAGCTCGACCTCCAGGAGAAAAGAGACCACCACCACGCAAGCTGCTGAAGAGGCTGAACTCTGAGCCCTGGGGCCTGGTGGCTCCCTCTGTGCTGAGTGGGGTTCCTCAGGAGAGGGTTGATGGAGGTCTGGAGGAGGAGGGTGGCTGCGACCTGAGCAGGACGATCGCTGAGATTAATGGCCTGTCCATCACAGAACCAGTGAGACCTCTGTTGTCAAGGCGACACAGTATCGAGACCCACGACCCCTGTTCCCCCAAACTCATCGACCGGTCCTGCTCCGAGGACTGCACATCCCTCTCCAGTTCCTCCTGGGCTGACAAAGTCCAGCAGCACCAGATCCTGTATCGCAGGAACACGGCCCCAGAGTCCCAGGAGAATGCTGGGGGACCTGGGGCGGTCGCAGCCCGGGCCCTGGCTCACCCCAAACTGACCCGGATGGAGCACTATGAGTCGGACACCCACCTCAGCCCAGAGTCTATCCCTGGATCTCCGGACTCTGGTCGGGTGTCTGTGGAGCGGAGGAGGTACAACGCCTCCCCCCTCTCCCTGGTCACAAGCTCCTCCAGGGAGTCTCTGGAGAACATCCCCAACTCGGTGTCCCCCATCACCATGCGCAGACGTCCCCCGGGGCTCCTAGAGCGCCGGGGCTCCGGGACCCTCCTGCTGGACCACATTTCCCACACCAGGCCTGGCTTCCTGCCTCCACTCAACATCAACCCCCAGAGACCCATCCCCGACATCCGGGCCAACGGCAAGCCCACCTCCCCTATCCACTCCACGCACAAGATCCTGGTCCCTGTGGCCCCTGCCTCGCCCAAACGGGGCCCTGACTTCAAGATGAAGAAGAAGCTGATGAGGCGACATTCGATGCAGACGGAGCAGATGAAGCAGCTCTCCACCTTCCAGGAGATTCTGGCCGAGAAGGTCATCGAGTCCAATGGGGATTGATGACAGGAGGCGTTGGAGCGAGGCATGATGGGTAGCTGCAGAAACTTTTAGGGTGGTGATTTACTGTGAAGCTTCTCCATCAGATCATAACCTCACTGATAAACTCTGTGACACATTTAAAAGCATATTCTGGTCTTTATGGAGGGCTGCACCAACAAGGATTTTATTAAACTGAGAAAAAGGTTAAATTAGAGTTTATTTAACTTGTATTAACTTTATAAAACCATTTTTAAATTTGTCTCTCACAATTTTAAACTATCATCTCTGGTTCTGAGGTTGATGTTAGCTTAGTTTAATAGTTTAAGCTAATATAAATGTCAAAGTAACAAATAAAAAGAGAATCTAGAAGTGATGCCTCAAAGGTAACTGGACCTCCCGTAGACGTTTCACCATCAAAACTCAGCTGCAAGACTTTTAACAAGAACCAACTTCCTCTTTCTGCTGTTTAAGAATGTGTTTTAAAATGTTGACTTTTAAAGCCTTTAAAGTCAAGATAAAATGAAAAATGCCTTCTAACCCTTTTAGATCACATCCCCGGTCATATTGTGCACTGTGCACCTATTTAACAATATATGCCAAAAATCTATTTTTTTGTATTCTTATATCAAAATCCAATCATGTTTTCTTCCTGTGAAACAAAATATGACGTGTGCTTATGTAAGCTTGAACCAACCAATAATATCATCATGTCCACCCATCAATCAATCTTCAACTCTTAGCGCCACATAGAAAAGATTTACTCACTCCAAGAATGAAATATTCATCCTCTCCCTTGCCTTCCTCCACCTCCTGCAGTTCGAGGCCTACGTCTGCCTGCTCCGGTTACGGGGACGATGAAGGTGTTGAAGGAGACAAGTAGTCCTCTACGACTGAATGGAGGCTAACATCTGACTCTGAATCACTGTAATTCTTGTGTTTGTTATGACACGCCCACTTTTCAACATTTTTTTTTCAACGAATCAAATTCCTCCCAATGTTATGTCCCGCCTGCCGATCCGGTTTCACTCGGAAATACCCCACTATATGATACTCTCTCTCTGTAATCTAACTACATCACTGAACTCTTAAGTCCTTATGAACCATCAGGTCCTCCAGCAGTGTCCTCTTAGCTAACCCAGAGTCCAGACTAAAGACCACCAAGCCTTTTCTGTTCAGGTCCTGAGATTTGTAACAATCTGCCTGAGAATAATCCACCCTGCTGCGTCAGTGTTTAAATCACTTCTCAAATCACACACATTTTGTAAAGTGCCTGACTCAGCACTTCTAGATTTCCTGACAAACAAAACACAAATGATCTCTGACAAACTACGACCCTGAACTAGAACCATAACAGCTTCATGCAGTTACAATCAAGACAAAATGAAAAAATAAAAAACAATTAAGTTTTCAGATCAACAAGAGAAGTTTGTGATTGAACTGATTTGAGCAGGTTAAAGTTTTTGTGGGTGCAGCTCTCCTGTTTCTGCTGAACCACAGGAAGCTTTCTGGGTAAAAAATCTGTTTACAACACATTCCTGATGCTTCCTCTGAACCCTCCTCAATCATTTACTCACTTCAGTTAAAAACTGATGAAACTAGAAACAGAAGTCATCTCACTTGTTAGATGTTTACAGATGCACAATTTGCACTGAGGTCGTGTCCATTTTTCTCATGGTGACGGATGAAAACATGAACCTTCTGCTGGACCTGAAGTTTTACTGATGAAACTGAGATCTGAAGGTCGGCTCTGAAAACAAACTGTCGTCTTCTCATTGATGAAGCTAACATATTTATTTGAATCCATTTATAAGCTCTTGTTCTGATTGAAGAAGTGTGAAACTACCTACTGCGCTGTATGTACTGTAATTATTTACACTAGTTAATATAATAGTTGGTATTTCTGTGCAAATGATCCTGAGTTCCTCTGAATGAATCAGTCTTTTTTTTACAGTTCAGAGGGACGTTTGAACGTTTGTCCTGACAGTGTTTCTGTACTTTAACCAACATTACAGTTTTCACAACACTGAGGTGACATTTTGGTCTAATTTGTGTTGAGATGAAGTTAAATTAAAGTAGTTTTATTGTTTATGAAATTCCAAAGAAGTCATGTGGACGATTTGAACCAAAACCTGCTGAGACTGTAAATACTGTAAAGATGCGTCTGTATGAGCCTGTACTGTAATATGAACCCTGAAGCACTTCATCTGGTTCAACATAAGGGGGTGCTGAAGTGTCCAGTACAGAGAAAGGTCCAGGGTGGTGTAAGCCTAGCTTAGCACAAAGACGCATAAAGAAGCTTAAAGGTCCAGTCACACCAGGAAATGTTACAGTGAAAATAATGTGAAATATGTTTCTAGAGTCTCTGTGACGTAGTGACGAGTCACAGGGCTAATTGGTGAACTACTGTAGCTGGAGAGCTAACATGCTAACACTAATCAGTCACAATATCTTTCTGAGCTTCTTTCTCTTTCCTCTCTACTCTTCTGTTTACTCCTCCTGACATTTAGCTCATCATTTCAACAGTCAGTTAACTAGTTAGCTTAGTTCAGTGGCTAACAGTACAATAGTTTATGAACAGCTGTATTAGCATGATGTCCTCCTGTCTCCTCACTGTGTTAATCAGGTCTCTGATGTGCAGCAGTATATACTCTGACAGAGGAGCTGCAATAAAACTGGATGTTAGCAACACAGCTAGTAAGTTACGATAGCTTCCTCCATGAGCCAAGCACTGTCAGGACAGTTTGTTATTGGTCAATACTGTGAATTCACATGTCAAAGTGCAGATTTACTTCACCCCGCAAATTAATCTACTGATTGTAGTGATTCCATCAGAATTTATTTAATTTGCTGTGAAATTTCAGTGTTTTGAATGCTGGTGTCTCCTCTTCACATTTCAGTTCCTACACCTGCTCAATAAAACTAACTACACAACATGGAGATCACTGTTGGAAGGCTGGCTAACTGCCAGCTACTGCTAGTGCTAACATGTATCAAACTGTGTATCTAAATGTTACAGCACAACTTAACACTGCTGAGAATGCAGCCATCTAATTTAGCTTGAAGCAAGAATCTAAATCCTTGCTTTTAACTGAACTTAAAGGGGAAATTCTGTTATTTTTCTACCTGGGTGTTATTCTCATAATTAAGTCCATTCTTCATGCTAACTTTGCACCTCCATTGAAGAGATTCCGGAAACATGACTGGCAAAAAATGTAAATAGGAAGAAGCAGCATGAACCTTAAATAAACTTTTACATAAACAATTTCAAATACTCGTCTCTGAGTCAGACCGAAACTAAACACACAGATTAGCCTCCTGGATTATCTATTGTTGCTAACTGCACGGCTCAACCTGCCGCTAAACAAACTGCCTGTTGAAGGCTGATTGGTTTGCATGTGTGAGGCTGAATAAACTGAAGTTTCCTATTGTGAAAATGAGACCCAGGTTGAAAAATAACAGCATTGTTCGTTAAAACTGTGAGCCTGAGCTATCACTACACAGGCACTGGTGGTTACTGATTTGTTGGTTAGCATAAAATGAAAAGCTAATGAATGTGTTGAACTTGCTAGAACGTAATTTCTTCTCTTTTGATGGAGCTAGGCTAACAGTTTCCCACTGATTACAGTCTTGGTGCTAAGCTAGGCTAAGCCGATCCCGGACCCGCCTCTGTCCTGGACACAGAGATGAAACTGATCTGAAACATGTGACTCTGGAGAAGATTTACAGTAATGTGTTTTTATAAAGTTTCATTGAAATGAGCGTCTCTGAATCTCATGTTTTGTTAAAGTTTGACTGCAACTAAAATGTTTTTAGTGAATCATCCTGTTGACACTTTGAGCAAAAGTTAATTTGAGCTTTTCTGATACAAACAATTAAGAACTAAATTGTTTAAACTCGTCCTAAATTGAGGGCTGAATGTTTATCAGTCAGAAGTTTGGGAATAATTTAGTCCTGATGAAGTTGATCTCTGACCTGCTGAGAGTTTATCATGTGATGTGTTTCCTGCAGGCGAGTCTGCAGGTGAACTTCCTTCAGTCTCACAGGTTCAGTTTGTGATTTATTTCTGACAGACGAGTGTGTTTGGTTTAATTTTGACATGCAACAACAGTGTCTGTCCTTCCTCTTTTATTAGGACAGGTGTATGACATCACCTGTGACACGTCAGAAGAGGGAGGAGCTTCAGCTCAAACTGTTGAGGTAAACAGATACACCTGTCTGTCAGTCAGCTGATCAAAGTGTCAGAGTGATTTCTGCTGCAGCTGAGGCACTTTCTACTGATGTATTTAATCTGTAACTGATCCAGTTTGAACCATTTTCAGTTTGGGTCAAACTGGTTCAGACTGGTTTAACCTGGTGTAACCTGGACCAGACTGGTTTAGCCTGGTTTAACCTGGATTAACCTGGACCAGACTGGTTTAAACTGGATCAGACTGGTCTGATTGATGGACCTTGTTGTTGTTCGTAGATACTTGAAGTTTAAACTAAATCAAAGTATTTTTGTAAGCCTGTTAGCAGATAGAAACGTCTCTAATGAATCTGTGATCTATTTTTCTTCTTTCACTCTGATTGTAACTCAAACTGTGGAATAAAAACATTTGTTTCATGTTCAACTCTCAAACCGAGTCACACGATTCTGCAGCATGGGGGGGGTCTATCTGATGTGTGTGTGTGTGGGGGGGGGGGGGCACAAACCAAACTCCACCCTCCTCCACTGAAATCTGAAAACCTGAACCATGAAACCAAAACTATGTGACTGCAGCAGTTGTACTTTAGGTGAATTGACCATTTAGACTTTGGCAAAAGTTTTAATATTGTCACTGTTGGCAATAAAATAATCAGTTTAATGTCAGAGAGCTGAAGGTCAAAGTCCTCCACAAACACAGATGATATCTTGTGCTTCACTGGTCTAATTCTCAGTGTGTTCAGGTGTCTCTGATGAGGAATCAGCTGATATGATTATATGATATATATTATATGATTAATTAACTTGGACCTCAGTTATCACACAGCAGCTTCACTAGTCTCACCTCAGACATGTCGGCATCTTCTCCTGCAGCGATGGGTGGCACGGTGGCAATCACACAGGTTCACGGAACCGCTGACCACATTTTACCTCCACCTCTAAACCCTGCAGACCATTATATCTTCAACGGAGGTCGATTGGTGCGACTCAGGGTGAGAGACACATTTTACTGTCAAAATGTAGGCTTGCTAAACCTTTCACAGAATCTACAGAAAACAGTCCAAAGAAAACATGAATGAATGCTGCTGATCATAGTAGTGGATCACACTAATAATCATTATAATTACTATTCATATTTTTATTAATATTAATTTTATTAGCACTACCACTACTATTACTTTACATCTCTATGTGGAACTTGCATTGTGCGACTGTATGTTCTCTGGTAGTGATGAATTGTCTCCATCTCTTCAGCTTTCAGGAGCTTTTCAGCCTCTTTTTGCTCCTAGTTTTGGTTTTACTGAACACTTCCTGTCTGGTTCAGTCTCAGCTGTTCTCAGATCCCTGAAAGTAGAAATAATCTGTTACTGCATTAAAGGATCTGAATACTGCCTGCCTGTCTGTCTCCAGGCGGTGCAGATCATCTGTGGTCTGATGGTCTTCCTGTTTGTGATCATCATGGTGACACTTTCAAATAAATTCCTGGTTTCCAGCGGCGTCTTCGTCTGGGGACCAATTATTGTGAGTCAACTGCATCCGTTTTAATGAAAAAAAAAGAAAGTTCTTTGTTTACACACTAAATGTCAGGAAATGTTAAAAAAGAATGGCTAGGTCAAAAAAAGGAGGTCTCTAACCTCTGGTCTCTTGCAGTACATTACAGCTGGATCTCTGACGGTGGCTGCTGGAAAGTCAATCAGGCACTCTCTGGTCAGTAACTCAACATTATTGTGACATCACTGTATTAAACACCTGCCTCTCAGGTGTTCATCAGGTACAGGTGGTCAGCAAAGAAAAACATTTGGTCCTGCACTTCAGTTTTAGGATGTAATTTCTCTGTACAGAAAGCGCTAAAATTAAACTGGTCACCATCTTCTTTTCTGACTGACTGAAAACCAGATAGGTTCATTTAATCTGGAGATGATTTTCAGGTGAGATATGGTAAGACTTTTTGATTTGATGTTACATTGATTTTGCATTTTACAATAAGTAGATTCAAACTACACATTAACAAGGGCTAGATTTAAAAAACTGGTAGTTCATCTCTTCCAAAGAAAAAACATACGGTACAAGTGCTCTTGGTGGTTTTCAGCCTATAGTGGAAGATAGAAAGTGACTCTGCTGTCCTGACTTTAGTTGGGAGTTCATTCCACCAATGTGAGATCAGAATGCAGAAATGTCTTGACCAAGAAGAGAGACCACAGGGTCCTTGGAGTGACAGGGCGGCCAATCATCCAGAGGTGGAGGAGGAGTGTTAGCCGACAACGGCCCTCTCAGTTCATTTTCAATTTCCAAGGGGCGTTATCAAGGGGCACAGACCAAAATGCTTAAATCATAAAGACATTAAATGGAACAAAAGATGAAATAAAGTGAAAGTTCTTGACTTGTGTACAGTGACTGTAATACTTCATACACACAAACCAAATAATCAAAGAGTGAATAAATGTGAGGTCAGTGTCATGCACAACCCATTGTAAATTGGTCAGTTGTCACTTAACTTTCAATTAGTGTCCTCCTTGAGTCCTGGCAGGGCCTGTTTCTTGACCCAGAGGTCATGTGAACAGCAAAATCAGGAAAGGTCCGCTCTTTTCTCAACGAAAGAGGTAAAATTCATCCTCATTCAGTTCATCATCATCACGCTACAAAGTTTTATCCATGGCTTGGTGATAGTAAGGAGCTGTTCCCTTTACTGCCGCGCAGACCAGCACTAGAGTCTTAAACTGATGCAAGCCGCAAAAGAGAGCCAGTGTTGTTAACGGGGAAGAGGAGTGGTGTAGGAGCACTTTGGGAGATTGAACTGTGTCTGGGGGCTAGTTGCAGAGGTAGAGGGACTAGCTGCAGATGTTTTGTCTTGCTTGCACAAGATAAAAGAATGATATCTTTCAGGACTGCAGGGGCTCCGTAGTAAAGAGAAATGAATCGTCACCAAACAGTTTTTATTTTCCTTACTGGCTATCTATGTGGGGTTTTCAGGTGCTTTAGCATATGCCTCCTCAGTGGAGTTTGGCATGTTCATCATTGTTGCCATATGTACCTACAGAGGTTCCCGTTACTCCACAGCTCAGGTGAGTCCACATGCACCTGAAGACACAGCAGTTTAAAGGATCATTCCACTGATTTTACATATGATGTCTTCTGTGGCCTGATGATGTCATCAGGCTTTTGTGAATAAATTAATTTTTCATAACCCTTCTTGTAGAAAACGAAAAATTTGTTGTTTTTGTTCCTCCTCCACCACCACCTCCACCTCCTACAGCAGCACCTCCAGCAGCAGGCTGGGTCTTCTTCTAACCCTCTTTGGATTGCCTGTTTTCACTAAACTGAAATTCATTTCACTTTAATTTATTAAGGGTGAGTGAAAAAATGGATTCATATATGAATGCACTCCTGGTGCACTCCGAGAAGAAAATAAATTTAGTTTATTTCTTCAGTCTTTTGGTCTGTACAAGTCTTTCAAGTGCTCGTTTTCGCTGCTTAGCAATGTGCCTCTTTCTTGCCCCAGTTTCCTCCTCTACCACTTCCACCCTTTTCTCTGCAGCACTTGTAGATGGCTGGCAGTCAAACTCCATCCTTCTCTCTCTGACTCTGAGCTACTTATTTTGTCGCCTTGTCTCTTGTTCCTGCCGAATATTATCAGCTGGCTTCATGGCCTCCTTTTTCATGATCATAAAAGTTTGTTGAGGCTAACCCCAACTGCATCCGTCAAGGTTAAATGATCCGCCAGAGCCGGTGTTTCCTTACGTTTTAATTTCCCTCGTAACTTACGACAATGGCAGACATTAAAGTCGGATAACAATACGGACGCAGTGGGAGTTAGCCTTAACTCAGCAAAATGATTTAAATTCTGAACTGTAATGCTGTACTCATAGACTGTACGGTTGTAATACACAATTCACTGAAGTTAGCCGTTAGCTGGCATGCTAACAAGCTGGCAGGCTTTCCGTTGTAAACAGGTTGGGAAAGATTTGATGGGGTAACGTTAGGAAAAATGTATCACGACACATTTCAACTTGATTTGGCAAGTTAACGTTACTTTAGCAACTAGTTACCTAACGTTAAGTTAGCTAAACAGCATATTAGGTCGTTGGCAGCAAACGAGGCTTACCTCAAAACTAGTGTATATTGTAGTAGTACTGCAAAAAGTTTACTTTATACATTCGTGGAAAAGACGACAATGCTGTTATCTTGATTCTGATTGGCCAAAAGACTCAAAACGTCTCACCAAAGATGTTTTATTGAGAAGAATATCTCTACGTCACAACAGCTTTCTGAAACGTCTCTGATCTCACTCCAGTCTATGGGAAATTGCGCTGGCCATTTGACCCTTCCCCCCCTCAAAAAAACCAACTCTTCAGATCTACACGATTCATGTGAATGACATATTTTGATTCAAAACAGCGAATTTTGCCGAAAAGCGACTAGTTTGCAGGTATGTGTGATTCTGAATCAATTCACAAATTCAAAAAAACAATCTTTGTAAGAATGTTAGTTAATAACATGTTGACAGAATGAAAAGGGCAGAACTCAGCAACACTTTACTTTAACCCCCCATAGTAATTATGTATAATCAGTATATAAAGATGTCATAACTGGTTTATAGCACACTATAATGTCTCTGTATCAGATCTAAGTATTAGTTAATGTATTAGTTACATTACAGTAACAACTGTAACTCCTCCTGCTGCCAGAAGTGGAGGCTGCTGTATAAACAGATAAATTATAAAAAAACTGCTGTAATAAGATAAAATATGTCTTCATAGGAGAAGCTATAACAAATACTGAACATTAATAAACATTTAAAATGTCCTTATATCTACTTACAGCTACATTAGTGTGTTATTAACCAGTTATTGCATCTTTATACTGCTATACACAATAACATAATAGACGTATTATTTGTGAATACTTGTTACTCCATCACACAGAGACTAACGTTAGTGAAGCGGAGCACCGACTGACCAACACACACTGCAGCACTTTACAAAATTCCAACCACCTCTGATCAGGAGAATAAAATAACTCGTTCCAGTCTGTTTCATTTCAAAAGAGCTGCAGCTGCAGTGTTTCGTTTAATGATGAGTTTCACTGGTGAGGTCTGGTGGCTGCTGGACAACAACAACAACACAACTTCTGTTTATACAAAAAACTTTGAATCAGTGATGTTGATCAGTAAATGACACTTTCATTATTCTCATACAGGCAGAAGACTGGAACATGCTTCCAAATCAGCGGTTTTAAATCAAAAAGCTGCTCTCACAAATGTTTGTCTGTCAGACACTGAGTTCAGTTTAATAACTTGCAGTTAATGTTTCAAGTAGTTTAAAATGTTCAGAAGGAAGTTCAACCTCAGTTCCTGAAAGTGTCTGAAGCTGAGCCCAGATCAGCTCATAAAACTGTCACACTGTGAAGAGGGGGTTTTTGGAGGATTTCTGAGAGTTTCCTGGACACCAACAGAAACCTTCTGATGTCTTTAATGTTTACGTAATGTTTTTCTTCTCTCACTTTAATTCTAATTCAACTGTGGAAAAAAACATTTGTTTCATGTTCAACACTCCAACCTGCTGCACTGAATCTGACCATCACTCAGACAGAAATTACTTGTATATCAATGATATATGTATAATGTTTTCCTGTGGTCATGTTAGGGAGGCACGCAGAGCCTCAAGCTGATGATGGGCAGAGCACAGGAGACACAAAGCATCCAGTACAGCGACCCTGCCAAATTTGTAAATGAACTCAATACATTTTTCTGCCTTTTTAATCAACAGAAACACATAACAGAATCCCTCACTACTGCAAACAAACTACTGTGGGACGCTGCTGGATAGACCTGGTAAACCCAAACGTGTAGTGAGGGTGAACTGAGAAAATCTGGTTGAGACCCCTGTCCACAAGGTCTACAACTCCTACCTCTGGAAGAACTTTTCCTGCATCCCAGAGGACATGGAATCCAAGTGGACCATGTTCAAAGCCTCCATTGTGAGGGTGACTGCACAGAGTTTTGGCCTGAAGGTCATCGATGCCTGTTACAGTGCAACCTAAAAACTGGTGGACACCAGGGACATCTGACTTGGTTAAGCCCAAAAGAGGAGCAGATAGGTTTCAGGAAACCAGAAGGTCTGCAGTTCCTGGTCACAGAAGGAAAAACACAGGTATAGGATACATTTGGGGAGGCCATGGAGAAGGACTTTCGGTTGGCCTAAAAGAGTTTGGTCCTTGTATAACCAGAGCTGTGTCCATATTCTTGGCAAGGAGTTAGGTTTGTTGGTGGTGGACTCCACCAGGGTTGGTCCTGTGCAGATTCAGTTTGTGATTTTCATGAACAGAATCTGAAGCTGCAGTCGAGGTGTGGAAAGCGTCAGTATGGTGACCTCAGGATTGTATCTCTGGTCTTTGCAGATTATGTGGTTCTGTTGGTTTTATCGGACTGTGACCTCCAGTGAGCACTGGGACAGTTTACAGCTGAGCGTGAAGCAGCAAGATGAGAGTCATGGTACTCTGCTGGAAAACACAGGAGGTCAAGTATGTCAGTCATCACCAGCGAGGGTCAGACGGAGGTCAGATCAACAGGTGGATTGATGCACCAGCAGCAGTTATGTGGACTCTATACTGGACTGTAGTGGTGAAGAAGGGGCAGCTGATCTCAGGTCCAGTCCTCAGCTGTGATTCTGAGCTCTGGGTGGATTTCATGAACTCAGCATTTCTTGATGCATAATTCTGTTTTTAGCAACTGTTGATTTTAAATGGTAACAGAGGAACCTGTTACAAATAAAAAAACATGGCCATCTGAGCCACACTGAAAATATGACACAAAGCTGCTATTTTTGGCAACAACACTGTAAGTTAATAATAACATTAATTCAATGGCAGTCAGACAGAACAAAGATGCCTGAATGTGTGCAGGGAGCTGATGCATGAAGGTCAGTTTTGTTTTACTGGGGAGAATTTCCTTCTTCACACAGACACACATCCTGACGTGGGAACTCACCTCATATGTTAGAGGAGGAAGCAGCTTTGGCTGTTTTGATTCTTGGATCAATAATTAACATTGAACTCAGTTATGAAGCAGCAGCTCGCAGCAGCTACTCTCAGTTCACCTCTGACATGTCGGCATCTTCGTCTGTAGTGACGGCGGCGGGCAGCATGGTGGTGGTCACCCATGTGATACCGGCACCTCAGGGGGCTGCACCACAAAACTGTCCAGAGAAAAACAAGGTCAGCCCACGACTGGTGGCACTCGGGGTGAGAAACACAATCTGATCATTTTACTGCTTTTACTAGTTTACAGGACTACAACTTGCAGTATTTGTACAATGTGGCACAGAGTTTTACTGCAGTAAAGGATCTGAATACTGATAATGTGTTGTTATCTGCTGTACCTGCAGACGGTGCAGATCATCATCGGCCTGGCGGACTTCCTATTTGGGATTCTATATACTGATACACTGGGGTTTTACAGCTGCATCTTCATCTGGGGAGCTCTGTCTGTGAGTTAGCCGAGTCTGTTTTACTGCTGAAAGAAAACAAATTAAATCCTTTATTCTGCAAATTACAAATTAGAGACAGTGTTATCTACGTGCTGCTGTTACATGATGTTTTAGTTGGTCATTTCACTGGTTTTATGGAGAAAATAAAAAAGGAAAGAGGCAAACACTGTATCTTTGCATTAACAATAACCAGCAACAACATCAAATTGATGTGACAAGCAGGAGCAGATCAAGGTGTACATGTCTCTTCAGGTGAGGTGAATATAGGTCCTGCCCACCAGTGGTCAGCTAACAGTGTGTCTGTATCTGGTCTCTGGTTTCTTGCAGTACATTGTAGCTGGACCTCTGACAGTGGCTGCTGGGAAGTCATTGCACCGCTATCTGGTCAGTAACTTATCATCACTCTGACATCACAGTACTAAACACCTGCAGCTCAAGGTGTTGATCAGGTACAGGTGGTCAGTAAAGAAACATCTGGTCCTGAACTTCAGTCTTTGGATGTAATGTGAAACTAATATCCATCCTCTCCTCTGATAGAGGCGTTCCATTAGTCTGGAGATGATTTTCAGGTGAAAGTTGTCCACCTAGGTTGTTCCAGGTGTGCTGACGTGTCTTTGCTGTACAGGTGAATAGCTCTCTGGGCTTCAGTGTTGTTGCTGCTGTTGCTGCAGCTGCCGCCACCATCATCCACATTCTGGATGCTATTTTTATGGGCTTCAATCACAACTTCGTCGATCAGGTAAGACATTTTGGTTCATGTTTGATTGATCAGTGGATTTCGTCTCCTTTCTCACTGTTGACCAAAGCTAATTATTTCCTCAGATGTGATTTTTGTTGCAGTGTGAAGGTCAGTTTACAGGAATTTCTACTTTGAGAGAAGAATTCTCACCTACAAGTCCAGTTTAGGCTGGTTGGGTTTCTGTCCACAGTACAGAGTGCCACTGTCCTCTGCTCTTTAAAACTTTGTTTATATTTCAATACAGACGTGGACAGACATGTGGACAGTAGACTGTCACGATACGTCTAAACATACTACGACCGGGGGTCTGGTGCACTAAACACAAGGTGGCGACCTCATGACAGCAAGAAGAGTTCATGCATGTATTAATACTTGAATTTTCATTCAAGTGAGTGGACGCCATCTTGGAGTCCAATATCCAGTTGTCATGGTCCATCCACCAATGAGCTCCTTTGTTTGTTGCGTTTGGCTGAACAAGAATATGACACCTGATGGGAACACAGTAAAACAGTACGTGACACAAGCGTCCAGTTTGTGACGTGTGCGTACAGTCCACAGACTGTAAATAAAGATGGCCGACACGTCTCCACTTCCTACCATTGTACAAAAATGAAGACAAAATATCCCGGATACGGGAGCTGCCATCTTGCCTGGTGATGTCATTTGGAGCCAGAGTCTGCGCAGTATTGATCTGCGGTGGAGCCGGGGTATTCAGGTCCCGCCCATACACCTGCCTGAACCAATCAAAGCTGTCAATCATGAAGTCACACCCCCCCCACCCCCCCCAAATTAAAACCAAACTTATCAGAAAAACACTTGAACAAACATCAGCGTGATAAGAACTATCTAAAATGACAGAAAGCATCTTTGGGAAGGGAACATTTTGTTTGACGTGTGAAATGTACGTCACGCTGACCCACACGGATCCGGCTACCATGAACTGCCCTCAACAAGGCGCTGCCTTCAGGCCTGAGCTGGTTCATCAGCAGTGTTTCCTGTTCATTTCCTGTTATGTTTCCTTCCTTCCAGGTTGGCACTCAGGGAGTTTCAGGAGTTTTGGCAGTTTTCTCCTTGTTAGAGTTTATCGTCTCCATCTGTGTCGCTGTGTTTGGCTGCAAAGCTTCCTGTCAGTCCACAGATCAGGTGAGTCCACCTGCAGCAGAGCTCAGTGTGTCACAACACAGGAAACAGACTTTAAACGTACCCTAACCCCCCCAATGTGTTTCTTCTTTAGCAGCTGGTCATCGTGACCAACCACTCACATGAAGCTACTTCACAGACAGCAGAGACTCCTCCCACATATGAAGCCCCACCCATCTCCCCACCCCCTTCAGAAAGCAACTATGAGGTGTGTCATCAAGGTGGGAGGTCATGTGACTGAGTCTTGAGAACAACCTCACCTGGTTGTGTTGTTGTTTACAGACCTCAGAGACTCCAGAGCCTCTGGAGTACAACACCATCATAATCTGACCGCCTCCTCCATCCTGACCCCACCTTCTGACTGCTGAGGAATATCACGGAGAACCAACTGAAGAACACATGGAGACATCTGAGTGTTTCACAGTTAGTAGCATTCACACAGTTTATAATGAGAGGGAAACATCTGGTTATGCTAAGCTAACTGATGCTATTTACTCATGTTGTGTTATTTTAGTGAAATGTGATTTAAACTCTTCAGACTGATGTCATTATTGAACAGCATTGATCCAGTTTCAGGTCGGAGACGTTGACCGTCCTCCAGATTACCTGTTACTGTAACGGCTCAGATATTAGCATGCTAACTTTAGCTTTGGTTCAGTTAGCTAACAACAGCTCCACCTGCAGCTAGCAGCTGTAAATATTTAGTAACAGCTAGTTATTGATCTGCAACCTGTTTTAATTTAGTTAAGATGAAAGTGAACTTAGTGAACGCTGACGTCAGAACAGCTGCTGGAGCTCAGAGACAAAACCTGTCGTCTGTTGGATATTTTGATGTCTCACATAATAAAACTGTTTTATTATTGTGTGTGTTTCTGACTGTGCCAGCTAACTGTGTGATGTCATCAATCTAATTTAGAAACAATGACATCATTACACTTTAGAGCTGAATTGAGTCAGCTGAGAGAAAATTAGATGGCAAATTAGATTTGATAACCAAGTAATCATTAAAATCTGTTATTGATCATAATCACCTCTCATCCTCTGATCTTTTTTTCCTCTCGTTGGGTTTTGGACAAAACGAGACATTTTAAGACGTCATGTTGGACATTTTAAAGACCAAATGATAAATAATGATAATGAAAGTAATTATAAGTAGCAGCTTCATTACACTTATTACTAATCAATAACTCACAATACACAGCTGTGAGTCACAGGGACGGACAGAGTTTACTCAAAAAGTATTTGTGTAAAAATACACTTTGATAAAAGTAAAAAGGTCAGTTAAGAAAAATGGTAAATGATGATCTGTTCAAATAACAACTTCAGGCTACAAAATAAACGGCATTAAACTGATGGATAAGCATCACGCCAGAGTCCTGGTGTCCGAACCAACAGCACGGACAGTACAGTTCCTCAGTGTCGCTGCACCAGTCCAGTGCAACCAGTCCAGTGCAACCAGACCACTGCAACCAGTCCAGTGCAACCAGACCACTGCAACCAGTCCAGTGCAACCAGACCACTGCAACCAGTCCAGTGTAACCAGACCACTGCAACCACTCCAGTACAACCACTCCAGTATAACCAGACCACTGCAACCAGTCCAGTATAACCATACCACTGCTACCAATCCAGTACAACCAGTCCACTGCACCCAGACCAGTACAACCAGTCCAGTACAACCAGTCCAGTGTAACCAGTCTACTGCAACCAGTCCAGTACAACCAGTCCAGTATAAGCAGGTACAGTAATGGTAACCATAATGTGGTCATCCACCTCCGCCCTCCTCCAGCTGCAGACAGACAGGTGAACAGAGACAGATGTATAGACAGACACACCTGCAGCAGGTGATTTATAGTCTTTCTTGGTCTAACAGCTGATCAAGACTTTTGAAAGACTCTTTGGTTTTTACTCTGTGACGGAGCGTTTGATGTTACCGTAACGAGAGTAAATGTAATCGGTTACTTCCACCTCTGCATCATGTCATATGACCTCACACCTGATGGAGATCTCAGCCATTTAATCAATCACCAAACCAAGCGATCCCAGCGGCAGCAGTCAGAAACAACAGCAGCTGAAGACGAGCACAGGTTTATTGTTAGAGTAAAAACTTCAAATGTCAAGAAAGCAAAGTGACAGAAAATATTTACAGTTATTGATCAGGCAGGTATCAGAACAGCTGACTAATATCAAACAGATAATGTAGTGAGATAGAAACAGAGATAGGAGTGTAGACAAGACGCTTCACTCTGTTTAAAGTATTTGCTGTCTTATGCATTTTGTTCTCTTGTTAAAATAATAGTAATAATGCAATAACATGTAACTGAGCTTTGGCAGCGTAGCACCAACACTCATGTCAATGAAGCTTATTTGATTGATTGATCAGCTTCATCAATCAGGTGCGAAGGAAGAGTCCTCACTCGGCACACTGTAGTCATAGATATCTATCTATCTATCTAAAAACACACATAGGAGTGTAAGGTACGAGCATCACTCGGTTCATTTCTTGAAGAACTTCTTGTTGAGGAGGAAGATGAGCAGGTTGACGTTGACCTTCGCTTTGTCAAACATCTTCATCACCGCCATGCCTTCATACTGCAGCTGCAGCAGGTCCTATAACACACACACACACACACACACACACACACACACACACACACACACACACACACACACACACACGTTATTTAGCCTGGTTTGTACCTGGTATTTAGCCTAGTTTGTACCTAGTATTTAGCCTGGTTTGTACCTGGTATTTGAGCCGGAACTCTTCCATCTCAACGCCGAGGAATCGAGCTTTGACGTTGAAACTTCCTTTCTCAGGTGCAGGAATGATGTCAAAGATGACGTTTTTAAACCTGGAACGGTTCAGATCACTTTGAGAGAGCAGCAGTGTTATGACACGTTATTAGTTAACACGTGACGTGTTAGACAGTGTTTCACTGTGCCGACACGCTGCTGTAGGTGTGTGTGTGTGTGTGTGTGTGTGTGTGCGCGCGCTCACTGTGCAGCAGGCAGGTCTTCGATCTCCAGCAGAACTCCTTTCTCCTGCAGTCGGGCGGCGTTGTAGCTCAAAGCAGGAAGCTTCTTTTTCCCTTTGCTCTCTGCTGCCTTCTTATTGGTCGATTTACTGTAACACATAACCAATCACAACATTTGACCTGTGTGTGTGTGTGCGTGCGTGTGTGTGTGTGAGTGCATGCGTGTGTGTACCTGGTGGCGGTCAGGTTGTCCAGACAGGAAGTGATGTAATGTCTGTAGTAGTCCACCTGTTCACTGTGGAAGCTGCTCTTTGCCTGCAGGCTGCTGAAAGTCTGACGGAGCTTCTGAAGCTCCGCCCCCCGACGCTGACGGTGCAGACGCTGCTGACGGATGTCCTGGGGGGTGGGGCGTGCACTAGGTTATAATACTGTTGAATATAACTTTATACACACACACACACACACAAAATATTGTGTGTGTGTGTGTGTGTGTGTGTGTGTGTGTGTGTGTGTGTGTGTGTGTGTGTGTGTCTGTGATTGGTCACCTTGGCGATCATCTGCAGGATCTGGTTTTCGGTCTGAGGTGGTCTCAGGACTCCGAGTCCCTCCAGACGACGAAGACTCCTCAGGATCTTCCTCTTCTTCTCCTCTAAACTCAGGTTGCCGTTGGCGACCAGTGACTGGTTCCTCTTCATCTTCTCAGGTGTGCGAGTGTCCTGCCGAGCGCGCCGCTGCATTACCCAATCATGACACACTTCCTGTGGAGGAAGAGACGACTGAAGTTTACCTGAGGTTCACCTGTACCGCTGTGTGTTTGTGTGTGCGTACCTGGTCATGTGATGCGGATGCTCTCAGGATGTCACTCAGAGAGTCACCTGACTGAGTCCTGATGACATCGATGATCAGCTGCTTTGTGCTGGAAAAACAGTGAGTAAGTGACAGTAAGTGACTTTTATAAACTTGATTTAGAGTGAACGTTACTGAGCAGGTGAAGCTAACAGGCTAACATGCTAAGCTACCTGAGCAACAGTCCTCTGGCGTCTGGTTTGTCGTTGGACTCGCTGAAGATGTCAAACTTGTTGGTAAGGGTCAGAGAAACCTCCATCTTGCTGCTCTGAGACAGACCAGACTCTGATCCTGGATCTGCTGATGAAGACTCTCCTGAAGAGCAGAAAGCAAAGATGTCAGATCCTGGTTCACTGACTCAAACGGTTTCTACCAAAGACGTAGACTAAGAAGATCCAGACTTGTCTGCTTTAAACGTGTGTAAACCAAACCAGCGAGCCAGCAGGAACCCCAGCAGGACCTGGAACTGGCTCACCTCAGTATTACACCTCAGCAGAACATCTCTGGATCCTTTACAGGTGGTTTAAAATGCTGCTGGTTCTGCTCGAGGTTTTCTGTCCTGTTAAAGGGAGTTTTTCCTTGCCACTGTCTCCTAGTGCTGCTCATAGTGGAACTGTTGGGTCTCTGTAAATAATATTATAAAGAGTTGGTCTGGACCTGCTCTGCATGAAAAGAGCCCTGAGATAACTTCTGATAGGACTGGGGGCTATAGAAATAAAACTGAATTGAACTGTATAGTACAAGCAGTATTAATCGTAGTACCAATGAGTTCCTGCAGGGTGGGGACTGATCCGAGATCCTTCAGCAGCAGCCTGAGAGGGTCTGAGGGGTCCGGGCACAAAACCTCCTGATGCGCCAACAACAACTGAACACACACACACACACACACACACACACACACACACACACACACACACACACACACACACACACACACAGTGAGAATGCAGCTGCAGATGTGTTTCTTGTATGATTCAGGTTCAGGGTCAGGGTCTGTGTACAGACCTGGTGCGTGTTGAGCAGCTCGCTGACGGAGATGTAGACGACGGGTTTGTTGACGATAAGCAGCTCGGAGTATTCGTCCATACTGAATCTGCCCTCCGGTTCAGGAACGTCACAAACACTCAACAGGAACTTCCTGTCAAACACAAACGCCAAACTCCTCATGATCGCAGTCCAGTTTAGTCCAGAACAACATGATGTCCAATATGTAGACGGGTCATTAAAAAGCTGCAGTTCGATAAAGACTCAAATCTGCAGTCGGAACATGATGCATGTTGGAGTCGACCTGCAGGCCGCTCTCTCTCCACATCAACATGTATTAAGACTCTGACCTGAACTTGCTGTGGGTCTGGCTGATGTACTGGTTCAGGGCTCTGACGTGGTATCCATCTCCGTGGAAGTGTTTGTTGGCGGCGGCGTGCTGCAGCATGCGGGCGATGGAGCCCAGGATGTGACGCTGCTCCGGCTGCAGGGTGGAGCCGGCAGACCGGTCCACCACGTCAAAACCGTCCGGAGCCACGACAGCCGGGTTCATGTAGCGGTAGTAGACCAGGTTACCAACAATCTGAGGGACAGAGGGGGGGTTTCTAATAATAATTAAACACATTCAGGTAAGTTTCATGATTATTTCTCAGGTCATCAGATGAGCCGATTATCCTGGAGCCTTTAAAAGACGTTTAGTTAACAGAGTCGGAGGTTTTGATCGTAAACATAGCAGACTTTACATTTGTCAGATGCTTTTTTCCAAAACGACTGAAAATAACTGAACTGAATCTCAACAGGAAGAGTTGAGTGCTGTAGTTTGTTTGTAAGAAATAAAACACGTCTTCTTCCTGATTTATACGCAATACTGGTGGTTACTGGGAGCCGACTGGTTCGGGCTCCATCTAAATCCTAGAGGTTACCTTGTACAGTTCGTCCTCACTGGCTTCAGGGAACTTTGCCTTCAGAGCGTCTCTGAGCACCTTCGCTGTGTAGCGTAACCCGTATCTACAACACACAAACACGAACATTACTGTGGTGTAACGGGTGGAGAACTACGGGAGTCTGTGGAGGTGAACGGGTGGAGACCTACGGGAGTCTGTGGAGGTTGGAGGTGATGGCTTTGAGGACTCGGTCTGTCAGGTTCTTCAGGTTGATGATGGCGATGTCGATGCGTCTCTGGACTTCAGGGTGACTCAGAGCGTCCGCAGGTGAAACCTCGTACGGCAGAGAGCTGTAGGGACACAGACATGTGAGTCAGGGATGGATGAAGAATGAGAGATCTACAGTCCTCCATGTGAATCATCATGTATCTGTTCAGACCTCTTGTGTCCGGTTTGGGTCTCGGTCTGGTTGATCCAGGTCTTGTAGACGTCCACCGGGTCGGTCCTGATGCTGAGGGTTCGGTCCAGCAGGACGTCCTGCAGAGCTGGACCCAGAGACTCCCGCAGAGTGTTCTGACCGCGAGCGTGACGGTAAAAGTTCACCAACATCTTGATGACGGTGGGGTTACCTGTGACCACGTCCTGAGGCTGCTCCACCTTCAGTCTGACATCATCACACAGAGACAGGTATATAATACTGATGACATCACAGTCACAGTGTGTGTGTGTGTGTGTGTGTGTGTGTGTGTGCGTGCATCACCTGATCTCGTATCGTAGCGCCTCAGTGAACAGCTGCAGCAGCAGGAAAGCCTCCCTGCGGTCGGAGCCGTAGTTAAACAGACTGAACACCAACATCTCCATGAAGGAGGTGGAGCGACTCTGAGGCATCAAGAAGATCAGCTGAGCCAGATACAGAGGCTGAGTCTGGAACGACACAGACACATGGTTTAACATCTCTGCTGAGGTTTATGTGAACAGCCGGGCTCAGACTACAGGAGTTCTGGGCCCCTGGTCTGTACCGATGTTCGACCCCGATTATCTGGTAATGTGAGAGGTTTACAGATTCACTCTTAAACCTCCTGAACTGCTCGCAGACTCATCGGGTCGTCCCAATGACGTCTGACATGTTTGATGTTTAGGAGTTAATATCTGGATGATTACGTCAGTTCTTTCAGAGCGGGACCACGATAGCCAATGAGTGGAGCAGCTGACTGTGTTGCCAAGCAACGGTAAACATTCTAGCCCTCGAGGCTAACACTAGCTAGCATACTACTGTTGACAGATATTGAAAATCTCCAACCCATGTTGACCTCATGCGTCACCATCTGCTTTCTTCTCACTGCAAAGCATTCCTACAGCCAGGCTCCATTTTGTTTACATCTGCTTCCCCACGAGATCCTGCGAGGCGCTGCTTTGCTCCCTCAGGGTGTCGAACCACCAACCGTGAGATCAGTGGACGACCCGCTGAGACACAGAAAAACCCTCCTGAATATTGATGAACATGTTCCTGTGGAGGAACCTGTCTGAGAGGCTGCAGCAGCTGTGTGTCTCACCTGCAGCAGGTAGAACAGGTGTTGGTAGGCCTCCAGTCTCTCCCTCCTGTCTCTGCTCAGAGCCTTTAGTCCTTTACTTCTCTCCACGTCCATCATGTCTGACAGCAGCTCCTTGTTCTTCTTCGTCAGTTTCTTACAGTGAGACACCACTTCCTGAGAGACAGGTTCATTAACACAAATGAGGACACAAAGCAGATGGGACCCTAACGAGGCTGGCCGGAGTAGGGGATCAGGTTTCTATAATTGTGGTAGGGGATCGGGTTTCTATAATCTGGGTCAGGTTTCTATAATCTGGGTGGGGGATTGGGTTTCTATAATCTGGGTCAGGTTTCTATAATTGAGGTAGGGGGTCGGGGTTCTATAATCGGGGTGGGGGGGTCGAGGTTTTTGTTAAATTTCTGGAGTAAATCTTTGTCCCTACCTGCAGCGTAGTGGGTTATCTGTTGAACAGTCCCTGTACCTGCAGTGTGGCTGTGTTTCGGACCAGCAGGCCGATCTTCAGGTCCATCAGGTCCAGGTCTGCCTCCAGCTGTCGGTTGAAGCGGATACTCCTCACCACCTCCTCCCTCTGACGCAGCAGCTCCGCCTCCTCTCTGATGTCACCGTCGCCCAGGTCGAGCAGATGGATGAACTTCCTGACCACAGACAGGGGGGGCGTGGCCGAGTGCACTGAGACAGGTGAGGGGCGGAGCTTAATAAAGACTTATAGTACCTGATAACTCACATCTCTAGAGTCCAAAACCACAGTATGAAATAATTTTTATATGAGTAAGAAAGTTTGATGATGTCAGCTGTTCCAACAGTCTGACTAATCAGAGGTAGCATCTCGTTAGCGTCCCCTCGTTAGTAAACTTACCCAGCGTCCTGTACTCATCTCGAGCCCTGTTGGCTCTGAAAAAGGCCTGGATCTTTATGACAGCGCCCACCTGTGGAAACACAGATTTACTACACCCTCAGACAATTGAGACAGAGGATACTGGTTTCTGATTGGCTGGCAGGTGTCTGTTAGAATCGTACACAGAGACCATCAAACTGTAGTTCTGCTAGTTAAAGAAACAGAGTCTCATGTCTGTACACTAAATATGAAGCTACAACCAGCAGTCGGTTAGCTTAGCCTAGCTTATTTTAGCATAAAACTGGAAACGGGGGGAAACAGCTAGCCTGGCTCTGATCAAACACAGCAATACTTATATATTGGATTGTTGGAAAGTTATACTTTCAAATGATTTAGTTTTGTCCCTTTTTGTTAACGTTTTTATTTATTTATTATTTGGGGAGTTACAGTATTTTTTCTTTTACTTTTTTCTTCCGATATATAATATGATATAGATATATATCTTGGTCTTATTATTAGTATTACTACTACTAAATTGCTATTAGTATTATTTGTATTAACATTAATACCATTACCACTACTGTTACTTTACATCTGTATGTAGAACTCAACTGTGCTGTCCTACTCTATGCTTTCTCTCTCTCTCTCTCTCTCTCTCTCTCAACCCAACTGGTCGAGGCAGATGACCGCCCACCCAGATTCTGGTTCTGCTCGAGGTTTCTGCCTGTTAAAGGGAGTTTTTCCTTGCCACTGTCTCCTGGTGCTGCTCATGGTGGGAATTGTTGGGTCTCTGAATCGGTCTAGACCTGCTCAATATGAAAAAGTGCCCTGAGATAACTTTTTTATGATATGGCCCTATATAAATAAACTGACTGAATTGAATATAGTTTTACCTCATCAGGTCTTTAAAATGGCATCACAAATATATATTGAGAGTTTTCGGGGTAACAGTCAAAGACTGTCCTTCAGTTCTGAAGTAAGGATCAGAACATCTAACAGAACACAAAGCTGACACAGAAACATCAGTTAGCAGAGATAACAGGAAAACTCACGTGACGTCTAAAGAAACTCAGTCGGGCTCGATATTTTCTCCTCGCCGACCACATCTTCACAAACGACTGGATCTGAAACCAACAAAACCTGTTAACGGGAACTTTGTTGGTTTTATGTCCAGGTGCTGGATTTCTTTTTTTAACTGTAGCTGCTTCGGTTCCTCAGGAGACCTCGAAGGGTTCAATATGATGAAAACCACCAAGTCAAGTTAGAGTCTTGATGCTTGTTACCTTGACAACAGCTCTCCAGTTCATGTAGAGAAACTGCAGCCGACGTCTGTATACCCCCTGCTGGACAAACCTCCTCCAATGAGACTGCACACAAAGAGGAAGGTAAAAATCCAGTAAACTGTTTTAAAAGGTACGTTATGAGATCAACCTGCTGTGTCACGTCAACAAACAGCAAACAATAAAAACTGTCTCACTTTGTTCAGACAGGACGCAAAGTCAATTTAGAGGATGCAACATTATTTATATACATATATATACACCTACACACATATACGTATATAT
>LKNJ01004427.1:0-34561 GCA_002120245.1 Maccullochella peelii
CATACATACATACATACATACATACATACATTAGGGCTGCATGTTAAAAGAGATGAGACAGGGATACAGCTTAAAGCTGTATTTTGAAAAAATAATTCCCATCATGGATTTCTTTGCAAGTTATTACAAAAGCAGGGATAAACACAGAGAAACAGGTTATGGATAGTCGGGTCAACAAGGGCTGCAACAGCTGATTCTGATGTAATGCAAGCATTAATATAATCCTGCTTATGCAGTTGCTTTGAGTAATAAAAAAGATTCAGGGATTTAATGTCTTGCTAAACAGGGAGGATGCTGTGACACAGGCTTGAACCCAGGGGGTCTTTTTTTCATTGTGAGCACAGAGGAACAAAATTGTAGAAGATTTGCAAAGGAGCACGGCCTCACTTGAAAGCTGACAAAATCCTCCCTGGCAGCATCAGTGCAACAATTTTTGTTTCCTGCTTTATTGGTTGTTGGCCATACTGGTGAATATTTGGTCATCACCTCACAGTACAATTAATTTTGCCAATTTTTAAGTAGATCAATTTCAATAGATTGGTCAATTATTTCTTTTGGTGTATCAACTCAACTCAGGTTACAGAAGACTATGTAGGAGCAAATTAAATCAAGTTTAGAAAAACATTACAGTAAATGTAAAACTTAAAAGGTGGTTGTAATATGTGGATGCAGCTGCAGTGCTGCTGGCTGCTCTTTCAGAGTTTTTCTATTTAATTTGCTCCTCACAATTTGACATGTATTTCTGCCTCTCAAATTTGACAGTTTGTTTTGAACTGATTTGTTCTCACTTAGTTTGGCTCAAAGCCAAAAGGTGCTGCTGAAAATGAGACCTATATACTTTTAAGAACCAGATTTACGACCTGTCTGGCGTTGGCTCTGTGTAGAAGACATGGGACATAACAACCTTTTGTTAATGCTGTTATGATTTACAAAGGTATAATACAGAATTGTCATTTTAAATAGGAAATGGTAAATATAAAAATAGCTCTACAAGATAAACATCTACCAGCTGTATTGACTGCAGCGGGGTTTTTTTTACAAGTCACTTTGTCAAGACACTGATGATATTTTTAGTATCATTTCTGAAACTGTGAAAGTGGATCTCGAATTCTGGGACTCACTGAACTCTGTGGCCTGCGGATTGAAAAAAATAAAATAACAGCTTCCCTTTCTGGTTATGGTGGCAATGGTTGTAGCTTTTCCAACCCTGAAGTTAGCATCATAATGTCTTGGCGTGGTGTTCAAGCTGTAAATCTTGCAGACATAGAATAAAAATGACAGAGCAAGCAGAACACAGATTCATGTGACGGATCCCTGTGAAGAATGACAAACAGAGCCAATAAAAAAAAATCCAGTGTTGTGTTTGTTCTAATCCAACACCCAGAATTTTTTTTCCTGTCTGTGTGTTGGTTGCATGTTTTTTTTAGCCATAAATAATCGGACCAAATACCAAATCTATGTGCTTGTTCTGTTGCAAGATACTGGGATATCAGGTGTGTACGTTTTCTTTATTTAAAGAACAGACATGCATCATAAAGTGTTACAATGCTTCCTGGCTCTGCCCTGGGTCCAGTTCTTCGTACCTTGTTTAACTGATCCAGGCTAACATGATATACACTTGCTGATTTCCATCCGACTAAACATGTTTGCTTAAATACACATGGAGGATTGCGTTGTTAATCTCGGATACAATTATATCAGATACCAATGGGATGTTATTTTGAAGTAATGGCGACGCGAGTGGAAAGCTGAAACCATGATCACTGTTCATATGATTGGTTGGCGTGACATGTAAGGTTAGAGACGGCGCCTTTGCACCACAGCTGCACAGCAGAAGCTAATTAAGATCTGTGGATTTTTTCCTATGCAAAAAATATTCCAAGTATGAAATGACACACCCTGCCAATCCCTTTTAATAAACAACAGATTGTTTGTGCAAGAGATAACATTGCATGACCAATCGGTAATAATATTATTCTGTCTGATTTAAATCATTTTCTGTCATGTTTCATGTGTAAGATGTGTTAAAAGTTAGAATAAAATTATTATTTGTAATTTACTAATAATTCGTTTTCTATATTTTAGTCATCAAAATGGTCTGATTAAACTAACTTTCTTTGAATGTATTTATGTATAGCATGGAAGTACACATCTTCAGGTTACATTTGGATTGTTTTTTTTTTATTGTATCAATTTTATTTAATTGTATTTTCAAATCACATAAGCAATTCACTCTTTACTGTGAAAATAAATCATTTTAATTCTTTAACAAAACCTGTATCTTTTGGTTTTAAATGCTAATGGTTGGTGATTATTCAACCCTTTTGAAAAGCATCATAAGAATTACATTCATATGCAAACATTTTGAATAATGCACAATGTATAACGCTGTCTGCAAAATGCTTACTGCCACCTTGTTGCTGATATGTTTTATACTGAACATAGTTCAGTTTCTTGTCCACCAATATCCACTTGTGGCTATTTTACCTTGATTTAAGGCCTGATTAGGTTAAGGCAACTAAAACTCCTCTGTTAAGGTCGGGGAAGATCTGAATGTTTGATGGACGGAGGGAATTCAAAATGTTTTGGCTGATAATGCAGCCAACTCTGAATAATTCTGAATGTTTGAGCTTTTTAATTTAACATGAGCTCCACATACATTATAGACAGCTTTAAAAAAAAACTCCACAAATCCAGGCTAGTAACGAATTATCAGAAGAACAGGCCCCTGTTCCTTCCATCCACCCACAGAAATACTGTTTTGGTGTTTTCCAGAGCTGCAGCTGCACAGTATAGTACAGTAAGGTTTTTTAAAAATTTTTATGTACCAGTTGTTCCAAGATCATCCTTGTACTTTTGTTTTAAAAGCCTTGACTTATATTAACGCCCCCTGCAAGGTAAAGCAAGAGCTCAGATTGGTGTATTTTGGATTTGATTCTGGCAACAAGAGGTGATATCAGCAGTGCAGTGCTTTAGGCCTACACTCACCTGCATAGAAACACAGAGTGATAAAAGGTGACGGACTGTACTGACTTTCTTGGTGGAATAAGATCTGTGTTTTAACCATGATATGATCAACAATATTTGTGGCACACCCCCTTATTGTGTCTAGTGTTTATCTAGTGCATACTGACTTGATGGCACACTAAATGCTCAATAGAGCCCACATGATGGCTCATCTCCAGTTCTACACTTTCTGTCTGATGCTGCAGCAGGTCTCTCAAAATGCTGTATCCCATCCAATATTGTCAGTCTAACTTGATTTCATCTTAGTTGGCTGATTCTCTTCTTCTTAGATTATTCTCATGCAGAAATACATTTAAGAGGCTTTGATATATTCATCTTAATGTCTAAAATGTGAGTTTAAAAAAAAATCTATTTTATGTTTCTGTCTCGGTGCAGGTGGTTTGTGTCTCCGAACATGGTGTAGGTAAAATCTCTCATCTGTGAAGCAGCAGCAGCCCGCTAGCACTGAGCCAGGATGTCCAGTAGCTCGGGCTACCCCCCCAGCAAGGGGAGCTTCAGCAGCGAGCAGAGCCGATACCCACCCCATTCTGTCCAGTACACCTTCACCGGCACGCGCCACCAACAGGTAAAACCTTCCTTCTGTGTTGTTGTATTTGGGCTCTTTGTGATACTTAGGCCAGCACTCTAGGCCTTTACTCTGTGGCGGTGAGGGTAATATGTAAATAGTCCTCTGAGTAATAATAATAAAACTTTATCTGTATAGCACTTAAAGTTATAAAGTGCTTTGCAGCAACAATCATGGATCCTGAAATCTAAAGTTTTTTTCTGCTATTGAGTGGCGGGTTTGACTTGAAGATATAAGGAATCAAAACAATTTAACCGTTTAGATTTTTGATTTTTCAGCTTTGGTGTGGTAAGTTAAAACTGTAGTGGTACTATACAAGAAACACAGTTACTAATACAATCAAATGGTTACATTTGCAGTATGTCTACTTAGAACTTTTACTGTGGTCTCCCAACCATCACTGGGCCAGAATTTAATTCAAGGTAATACGTCATTGTGATTGGAGCCAGACTGTGCCTGATTTTCTAATAAAAGGATTGGGCTTGGGTTGGACCAAGCACATTTTTTGGATGGTTTTTGATTTTTTTTTAAATATAAAGGATAGTTTTATTTTTGACAGTAGCCTATTTGCTGTATATGTTTTCATTTACAGTCAGAAATGCACACTGTAGTACTTTTACTTTCATGTTCGTACACGGTCTGGGAAGTTACTCAGCATTTCCAGCTGAACATTCGAAAAAAGAAGGATTATTTCTTTTTTCCCTTAATTGTGATTTGGGGCTCTACTGAGACGGACAAAAAAGGAACAGTGAGGTTGGGTTCCGACTTAAAATTCAGCTCCGCGCAGAGCATCACTGATGATTGCCTGGATGAAGAGTTTGGTTGCAGTGATGTGCAAAAACAAAGTAACAAGTAAAATTTGAAGCTAAGAAACTAACAACAGTTTACTTGTATTAAATCTATGAAATCTTGTGGACAGATATTTTCTAAACAAGGCCTTTGGGCTGCACCTTAAACCTGTGTTGACGGTTAATCTGAATAGGTAATGTGTGTCCGATGACCTCCTCGCGACTGTTTTGCAGCTTCACGCAGAAAATAAGTTGGAGGTGGCGGTGCTGTCTAGCTCGCCATGTTCATTGTGGCTTTAGCCTAAGGGCTCTCCGTCGCCCAAACCCAGCTGCAGCTGCTACAGCATTTCTATGACTTATTTGCTTGGCATTATTATTAGTGTTAATGTTTGTTAATGTTTTTTTTAATGTATCTTGTTTTATTTTTTATATATATATATATATAAGTAACTAACTTCATGTGAAGAAAGACATTTACTTTTAATATTTGCACAATGAGGCACGTTTACAGGTTTATATATTTGTCAAAGTAAAATGTAATTAAGATGAATAAATAATCATGGTCTCAATACTGAACACTATTCAGTTCAGTCATTTGTATAGCATTTAATTGCTGCTAACTTTCCAGTTACATGTTCATTCGACTGTTGTGAATATTGGATAATGTTTGTTACCCATTTTGGATGACATACTTCTTAGAAGCTAACTTTCACAGAAAACTGTCAGCGGTACATTTCTGGGCAATTGGATTGTTTGCTTAAATCTGGGGTTCTGGAGTTTGGAAATGTTTCCTGTAACTGCATTTGCTTGTTCAGGTTTGTTTGGAGGTCATGCTGTGTTGATAACATTTATGTGTTCTTTACCCAATAGCTTTCTGATAAAAGCTGTGGTGTATTAAAAAGCTTTTAATCAGTTTTCTTGACATCAACAAAATCCATTTTAGTTAGCTAGACAGGAGCAGTGCTACTGCTTTCTGTAATTTCATTGTACGCTGGCTGATGAGGTGTTTGAAAGAGGGGCGAAGTCTTGCCCCACAGTGTACTAATATGTTTTTTTCCATTCATCTTCTTAACAGAAAGGGGATAAGCACAGTTAATTAGTTTTTAATATTTAGTAATTAGACCTCCAAATGCTGACACTGTGTCTATGTGTTATAGTCAGAGCTGCAGCTGCTGAGTGGTAAAAATGCCCACTGAGTTCATTGGAAATTCTGCCTTTTATTAGATTGAGTACAGCAGCAAAGAGCTTACAGGAAATGAGGTGGGGGACGTTGCAATTAAATGGTCAGTGCCATAAACCCCTAGGCCACCAGGATGGTGCTCACAGGTTACTTGTGCCAGTTAAAAAGACTTGACGCCAAAAGTGAGGCTTCAGGTCATAGTTACAGTGGCCAGTGTGTACAACGTGAATGAAGCAGCCAGTGTAGACAGCTGTATTGATTTAAAACTGAAGCCTATCTGTTGCATCAGATGGATGTGTTGTCCGCTGTAGACAGGACTTTGCCCGTCTGTAAGATTTGGGTGCTGCATCTGTGAAGTGCTTTGTTATAGTTGTATCTTTGCAGGAACTCATGTTGATGATGATGATGTGTTTTTTCTTTTCCTTTCTGGTCAGCAGACCTGTCCACTGCTGTACACCCAGATCCCCCCCATCCTTTCATATTGTCGTGACCTTGATCAGATCACTTTATAAAGTTTGTGGTGTGTACTTCTTGCCTTCAGGATTTCACCGTCCCAGACTATCGGACTCACATGCAAGATCCACAGGGTCGGAGAAGACCATCGTTACTGTCTGAATTCCACCCTGGAACTGAAAGGTAAGCTTCACTTCAAATATCCGGCCTGCTGCCTAAATATCTGACAGATGATAACTGCATTGTCATACGTGCCATGCAGATGAGGGGTTTTTAAATACTTTAATATTAGGGTCTGTGTTATTGAGTTGTTTTTTCCTTTTGCACTCCCTCAGGGATGCTGTCCCCAGATCACAGTTTGGGAAACATCTTGACAGCCGGATGTAGCTTAGTCAATTTCCTGTTTACTTCTGTTCTTCAGGCCTCCAGAGAGACGCCATGGTTATGAACAGCAGTTTCACTCCATCACAGCCCAGCCTGAGCATGAGGCCTTGGAGGCAAAACGCCCTCGCATGGAGACTGTTGCCGAGGCCCACATCACCCGCACCCCTCCCAGTGCTGGGGGTATTGTTCTGCCCTGTACCCATACAGTACAGGACAGCCTAAGAGCCAGTGTGGAGGTCAAAAAGGTGGGCACCGTTCCTCTTCACCTACTTTTGCAAACCAAGAAGCCACATTTAGTCTCCGTTGTGTTTTTGTCCATACAGCGACAAACTGAGTTAGTCAGGTGAAACTTCACTTTTTTATAGTTGTGCACTGTTGAGCTACAGCATGGTATACAGTAGGCTTGCTGCGGTACACAGTGTTTGGGCATACACCGATTTTTGCCCACTGCTCCCACTGTCGTTTTGCTTTTTTAAAATGGAAATAAAACCCATTTAGTTTGTATCATTTTTGTGTATCAGTGCCAACGTTCATCAAATACAAAAACTCTAATTTGTAAAATACTAAGCATGTTATCACTACTTAATCGGACGCTACAATTGTAAAGTGAAGGTGCCTGCTCCGCGCAGCAGCATAGTAGCGGGAGTCAGATTTAACTTTTCACGTGATCAGAGTAAGGAGAGTTGACCGACAAGAAGATGGCAGAGGATTTAACGTTAAAGATCACAGTAGGTGCTCAACAGATATTGAGCATCATTGACGAATATATTTTCTTGTAAAATGTCCGGTATAATTGGTAAGACTGGTGTTGTCACGAGTTTAACCGGTGGGAAAATGTCCTCAACGTGGCATCCCTGGTTTGCAGCACATAGCCCTTTCCACATAATGAGAAAGAACTTCTCTCTGTGATTTATTATGTCAGCATGTGTTTGTGTATACTATTTGGAAATCGATACGTTTTCTGACGTTCCCTCACTGGCTGGGGGGACTGAATGGAAGCCTTCGGTTTTGTACAAATCTTGTGCTGTAGTTGTTTTTGCAAGCTCAATGAAACTTTTGTTTTTGCCAGGAGTCTCAGTTCACGGTCAAAGTGGAGTCCACAGGAGGACACACGCTACACATGGGGGAAGAGCAGGACGCTTCTCCTTCCAAACTGTCCAAGGAGGAGCTGATCCAGAGTATGGACCGTGTGGACAGAGAGATTGCTAAAGTGGAGCAGCAGATTTTCAAGCTGAAGAAAAAGCAGGTTGGTTATCTAGTAAGACCTTTTGTCTCAGAACATGCATCAAACACAGTGGATGTTGTGTAGGAAAACTTGGCACAAGTAACGATTCCACTTGGTATTTCAATTAAGCAATAACCCAGGAGAGACTAAAATTGAGAGGCTCAACCTTAATTGGCTGGTTGCTTTTATAAAATGATGTGTAATTGTAAACCACCATAGTGGAAATTGATTTATCTTTAGTGTAATAATTACACTGTACATTACATTGTACTTACTTTGCCATGAATGTATTCTGGTAATCCAGCTACAATTTGAATAGAAATATTGTTAACAAAATATTGTAATTATTGTCATCTCAGTCCACTTTATTTGTAGCATTGGCAAAATCTAGCTTTGATAGTTTTCCAGCAGTCTTTGGACCTCTTTCTCTCTTTGAGAAACTTGGGCTGTGGTCGAATAGTCAAAAAAAATGACGTCCTATGACTTTTCCCTGACCTCGATGGAAAATGTCATGAGGTTGAGGAAAGATGTGAAAGAGAATTCATAGGGACTTACTTCTGTTGGAAAAGACAACCACGGTGCTGAGAGAATCGACAGCCCTTACACTAGTCTACGTAATAATGCAACGGTGTTATTGGCGTGGGTCTGCCGCTGTTGCTTTAAATGTTTTAAGTAATTATGGGATGGCGATGGTCCAGCGTACCATATGCTAAAGGAGATAAGAAAGGAATCATTGAAACACCTTTCCTTAGCATTTAGAGAATTCGACCATCTCTTATCATGGCTGCCACTTAGATACTTCCAGGTCATTTCACTCAGGATCCTTCCTAAGCAAAAAACGGACAATTTGACCGAAGCCTTGATGTTCACTCTCTTGGGTGTTAATGTTCACAGGCTTTACTCAGTGTTGGTGAAGAGGCTCCTGCTAAGCCCTGCAGGTTAGCTCATCTTCTCAGCACACTGTATAAACAGTGTTTGAAAGCAATTCACCTGGGCTATAAGATGCTTTTACATATCTATGGCTTAACCAGCTTGTGCCCATCATCTAACTATGTGTCTTTTCCCAATAAGGTGCTCTCAACAATGGAACCTCTAGAGCTACAGGCTAATTTTTTCAGCCCATCTTCCTATCTTGATTAACTTGTTTTTGATCTAGTTTGTGGCTGTTCTTTCTCCTGCTTCTTATCTTATTTGGAATTCTGTCTCATTAGATAGGAATGTAAGCTGATCTGTACTTGGAGAGAATACATCTCAGTTTTTCAGTCTGCGTTTTCCCAAGATTTTCAGGGATTTATTTGTTTATTTGAGGTATTTCAGGAACTCCTAATCTCGTCCCCGTAACCTGGCAGTTTACATAACCTTTAACTTGTAAACATTGACCTACCAAACATTCACCAGTTCAGCTCGTCTGTCAGCATCAGCATTGGCCTTCAGTTCTGTTAAAAAAATATTATACTTGAACAAGCCTGTAGAATAATCTGATTATGCTTTCATGGCCTCAGATATCAGAAGCTGACATCAGATCAACACAGTGTACATGCATCTGTGTTTTCCGCCCCCTTTTTTTTTTTCCATATGAAAACGAATACAGATAAAAACCATACAAAATGTTGAATTGGGTCATGTATGGAAGAAAGGAGGCCCCCCATATTTTCTTGTGTGTTTTTTCTTGCTTGTGTGCTATTGGTCATCATTTTTTGTGTTGGTGTTGTCTCTTAGCAACAACTTGAGGAGGAAGCAGCAAAGCCAGTGGAGCCAGAAAAGCCAGTGACCCCTCCCCCAGTGGAGCACAAGCACCGCAGCATAGTCCAGATCATCTACGATGAGAACAGGGTTAGTCATCTGCTGCACCAAGACACACTGACAACAAGCATTAGTTCTCCTCTGTCATTTTGTTTATGTTCTAAACAATTGTAGCCATTATTTTATCTATCGTCTCAGTGCATCCTCAAAGCTGGAAGAAGTTACTTTTGTTTTTCCACTGGCCCAAGTTGGGTCGTGTTTACTGATCGCTTTCATCTGTGCTGAGTTACGGGGTAACTCCAGTATTTTTAAACATGGGCCCTATTTTATTTAAAAAAAATTTTTTTTTTTTTATACAAATTTTGGGGTCTTAATGACTAACAACTTAACCTCTCACAAGATTTCAGAGCGAGGCTTTTCCTTGAGCGAGACTTTCTGTTTCTGGTTAAACAAAAAGGATCTTACTCTTTAACAAAACGGTCTCTCTGTAGGGATCCTTTCCATAATGTTGTCAGACACCTCGAATAACAATCTGAGCCTGTCAGTGGCAAAAACAAGCACTTTTAGTGGACGTACTTTTCACAGGGGCAATTGCCCGCAAGGATTACGTTGCAGCCATTGCAGCCTGTTTGCTGATGCAGGTGGAGGCAATCTACTGGACCAATTCCAAAACTAACTATTAGTCATTTAGATCCCAGAACTTGTAAAAATAGGGCCCGGTTCAAAAATACCGGAGTTACTCTTTAAGTTACTGCTGATGCAAGCTGAACATTTAAGTTGTCCTCTGCCAATGGTGGAGCAGCTATAGAATATGCAATGTTTTTGTCACGGAGTTAGTGGAACGTCTTAAATGGTGCTATTTTTCAATAAAACAGTGATGTACAGTACATGACAAGATGTGGCCTGAATGTTTGTGATTGCTCACGACTCAGCTCTGTGTGAGTAACCCCAACCCTGACAAAAAACTGCATTTGTCATAGTGATGTTTTAATTTTCAAAAATGATATTCAAGCGAGTCCTCTGTTGGAATGTCCTATGGTTTTTTCATTATTGATGTTTTGTAGGCAGTAGTGTTAAATATTAACCATGTTTGTACTGCAGTGTAATTTTCTCACATATTTCCTAATTAAAGAAAATAAAACGAAAAAAGTCAAGGGCAGATGCAGGCCTCAGTATCTATATTTCAGCTGAACAACAGGGAAGTGTGTGTGTGTGTGTGTGTGTGTGTGTGTGTGTGTGTGTGTGTGTGTTTTTTTTTAACGGAGGTCACTGTAGTTCATGTTTGTCAGACAATGTTATGGTAGGAGAGTGCTGAGACACGCCTTCCTCCTCAGTCAGCCATTAACCCTTTAGGCTGTAAAGCTGCTCCAGCACTGTGCACAGCATTTCGTCTGGCAGCTGTGATTTGTTTGTCTCGGTCTATAGATGTAAGCTTATGAAAAGTGAAAATCAAGATTTTTCACTATCATTCTGATGATCTTGAATAAGCAGACAGTCTGCACTGATCCAGGAAAACTGTTGTTGCCAACCCTATTAATTATGCTGCCGCGGGAACATTTTCTTCCATTTTTATTTCATTCTTGTTTTCTTGTATCGCTTCTTTCAGGCAGGTACAGCTGCTCCCTTTTCAAATTGATCAATTTGTCAATCGAGCAAATTAAATGCATCTAAAAATGATCAAACTAGCATCACTTTTTCTTTATTCAGGTTAGTATCTAAGGTTTTCCTGAATCGGATCACGCCCTTGATCAGTAACTTAGTTGGAAAATTGAAATTGCTGTAAAAAGTTTTAACCAAAGCATGGTTATGTTTAGCTACTTTGGTAAATGAAGCATTTGTTTATCCTGTAGCCACTAAAATGTCTCATAAATATTATATTTCTATGAGTACAATCCACATATAAACTGATCGTCAGATGGGAAGTTTTTCCAGGTGAAAATGTTTTGTTTTTGAAAATGCTCAAATTTACATTTTTTTAGACCTTGTAATTAAGACATGAACTCTTGTTTTTTTTTTCTAGAAAAAAGCTGAAGAGGCCCATAAAATACTGGAAGGTCTTGGTCCTAAGGTTGAGCTGGTATGTGATTTAATGGTTCATAATATTTTTTTCCCTTGCATGAGATTTCAGGAAGCGGTAACACTAGCGCAGTAGCAAGTTAAATATTACTGCTTGCCTGACAACTAATGATTAATCCACTACCTGTTCCTGGTCTGCTTTTCTCCTTCTTAGCCACTGTACAATCAGCCATCTGACACAAAGGTGTACCATGACAACATCAAGACGTGAGTATCTACATCTGTTCCATCCATCCATTTCATGAGCCTCTGTCGGACTTGCAAGGTGCAAGAACATTGCAGCAGACATGTTGCACTAACAGGATAGGAAACATCTCGGCTGAAGAAAGGTGACGCTGACCCCAGCAAGATAAACCCAGCTGATAATTCTGTCTAATCTGATTACTGAGTTGCCCTACTGACATCAAGGAGAGTGATTGAGAAAGGAAGTGAAAGAACGTATGTGTGTCTGCTGTTTGTGTTTTTTAAAGTAGGGTTGTGTTGTGGGTTGAAGGCCAGGCTGTCTAGGATCAGACCCATATCGGTGTGTACCATGAGAGTGGCCCATCTGGCGCGGTCTTTTATCAGGACAGAGACCACCTCTGTGTGAATCTGCTGTGCAGGCCACACTCTCAGGGTCAGGTCTCTCACACACCCGCCATCATGTGTAAACAGAAGAGTTCCCAGTATTTTGTACCTGCCACAGTAAAAATAAGCAATATGTCCATGACATTATGTTTTTAGGTGGGGGTGTGAAAATAAATCAACCTTTATCCCTGAAAGAATTTTCTAATTAACAAAGGTACACTTGTACTAGCTAAAGGAACTACTTAACTCCTGCTTTTGTACTGACTGGATCTTCTCTGCTGAAATAATAGGGTTCTTGTAGGGCATTGCTTTTTTATGTTTTCTGCATCTTTGTATGCTTTCTGGTAAATGTCACAATAATTTTGCTAATGAAAAAAGTAATATCCTCATTTCACTGAATAAATGTTGTTCTCTTTTAGCAACCAAGTCATGAGGAAGAAGCTGATTTTGTTTTTCAAGAGGAGGAACCACGCTCGTAAACAAAGGGTAAGTGTCCTCGCTGTTCAAGGTATTTGTGTCAGTGCTCTGGACACAACATTAGCGCCGACACCCATTGCTAGTCAGTGTAACAGTCATATCATACCAACACTCACATGACCTTAGCTGACCAGGGGAAACATTATTGGGATTGTTAAAACTTTTTATACGTGGTATCGTCCCTGTTTGCTTAAATTACAGAATTTTTACACACTCTGGGTACTTTGCAGCAGTTTTTCTGGCTTTAACATTTGTATTTTTTGCATACTTAAAATGCAAAAGGCAAACACAAGACGGTGCATTGTAGAGTCTTAGACACTTAGAGAGGACACCTATTTAATATTACACATGAGTAATTTAACTTTTGCTCTGAATCTGTAGTCTGTAGTTGTTTGAATGTCCATGTTGTTGGAAAGAATGTTAAATACTGGAGCTCACTGAACATTTAATGCTGATTTTATATCATTCCTAACATAAAAAAAACTCTTCTTCTAATATTAGGTCTCTATGCATGTAGTGTGAAATATAGAAATTGTGGGAGTACAGCTGAGGTGGATGGGAATGTTATTAGTTTTGCAGGTATTTTGTCGTAAACCAAAGTATTGGAGAAAAAAATTACATTTTGACCTGATGGTGAAAGTTAAGGGATCACCAAAGTTACTATAATTCACCCAGGGGTGACCTGAATGTCTGAACCAAAAATGTCATGGCAATCCATCCAGTAGTTGCTGAGATATTTAACTTAAAACCACAGATGTCAACTTCATGGTGGTGCTACAGGAAGAGTCAGGAAGTCACCAAAGTCAGTAGGCTATTCTCTAGAGACCACGAATGTCTAAAAAAATGTCATGGCGATCCATCCAATAGTGGTGGACTGACTGACTGACCTTGACATCCCTCGAGCCACGTTGCTAGCATGGCCAATAAAAGTAATGCACTGATGTATTTACAGTACAGGAAACGCCTTGGTTTCCCCTGTTTGTTGAAAGGTAGTGTGTGGGCCAAGAACTGCTTTTATATGCAGTATAATAATAATAAATATAGTCACATCAAAGAACAGATCTGAGAAATATGCTAGCCAAATGACTGTCTCTCTGTCTTTATCAGTAACCGGTGATTTAAATATTTCAGAATCACCCCCATGTTGAAACACTTGGCTCTTTTTTTGTATTGCAAGGGCCCAGCCTGTCCCACCTTTCTCTGGCTGTTCCCTGTCAGGGCCAGACAGACCTTTTGGACTGTGAAACAATGGCAGAGTGCACATGGCCTCATGCCAAGAGGAAGGTGAATTGTGTGTCCCTCGCTGCAGAGAGTGGAAACGAGGCTGTATTGTCCTTCCAATACAGGAACCTTTCCATATCTTCACGAAACATTTTAACTCTTACACCTCTGGAAATTAGTTCGATTTTTAGTTTTGATACAGTAAAAGTGTTTGTTTGGGCAGTAAAAACCTGATTGTTCTTGCCCTTTCTCCTGTTGACTTATAATTTACCAGACCAATTGTAAATACATCTAAACAGGTACATACAGTACATTCATGTGCTGATTGAGTGAACTGCTGTAACAAAACTGCAAGGAGCTTTTGAAAGCTTTTTGTAAGAAAAATAGTTACATCAGAACAGACTGTGCCTGGGTCAGGACACTAAATTAGGCAATGTGAAAGACGAACATAAACCCACAACCAACGCAGCCAGTTCCTGAACAGCGTGTACTCTCAACTCTGCTCTCACTTCAAGTTTCTGCAGCCTGTCTGTACGTTCTCTTTCAAAGATAAACTGCAACACTCATTTATTTAAAAAATAAAACATGCACTGATACATTCATGTTCACCTGCAGACTATAGGAATTAGAGTTAGCTGGATGGTTTTTAATTCTTGTGTTTCCATTATTTGCATCTGCTTTGCCCCTTCTGCTCAGTGACCTAGCAACGTATTACATCTACAGTGCCGCCTGAGGTCTGTCTATTGCATCATCAGAAACCTGAGAATTTCTTCACCATTGTGCAAGTTGCATCTGAAGAGTGCTCATTTGGGATCAGTTGTACTTTTTCAGGACACTGTGTATGAGAGTTCTTTCTCAAAATAGCCTTTATTTTAAGTCCCTTATACTGAGGTAATATTATAGCAACAGAAGATCTCAATACCCTTTTAAATCCGTATTGAAGTCAGAGGTTTAAGAACACAGTGTAGATGCAGGTGACAGCTGTTTTTTGGGAATATGAAAATACCAACTCCCTCATGATATCTAACATACTGTATATTCCTTATGCATCTTCTGGCTCATTTCATTGGCAAGAACTTCATTTTCATTCACTACATCTTAGTGTAGTGACGGGCACCTACTCCTGATATAGCATTTTCCATGCTGTGTACACAGGAACAGAAGATCTGCCAGCGCTATGACCAGCTGATGGAAGCGTGGGAAAAGAAGGTGGAGCGACTGGAGAACAACCCCAGACGCAAAGCCAAGGAGAGCAGAACACGGGAGTACTACGAAAGGCAATTTCCTGAGATCCGCAAGCAGAGAGAGCAGCAAGAGCGCTTCCAGAGGTAACAGTCTTTACCTAGGACCCTTGATATGGTATAACAAATATAGTTTGGCTGTGATTGGTTCTTGGTTCAGAAGCACACTGATACACATCACACTTTTGCTTTGCAGTCTTGCTCTGCTATTCCACAATGCATTGGTTTACACTGGAAAGGGTGGACTTTGTTTTCATACAGGCCAAGGCTGCAACTAACGAACATTTTCATTTTTGATTAATCCATTTGTCTGTAAAATGTCAGAAAATTGGGGAAATGCCCATCACAATTTCCATGAGCCCAAGTTTACATATTTAAACTGCCCAATTTTATTGACCAACATTCCAAAGATATTCGGTTGATAATCAGAAGAGACTAAAAAACCTAGCAAATATTTACATTTTAGAAGATGGAACCAGTGATTTCTTTTGGAATGTTTGCTCAGTATTTACTTAAACTTGATCAGTGATCAAAATAGTTTTGTCGATCAGTTAATGGAGTATTTGTTGCACCTCTAATAAAGACACATACTTGGTTGGTGGAAGGAGATTAACTGTATTCCTATCAGCCCAGCACTGTTTCTGTTTAATACCGGTAACAAAGCAGATTTTTCTGTTGGACAAAATGGAAGCCTAAACTAGAATATGAGCTTTTGCCTGTATTTCATACAGCATTGGCCTTTTTTGTTAGCACTAGGTTGTGCACGTCAACTCAAATTGCACAGGAAACGGCGTAGGAGGTGATCAAAGATGGAGGGACTAGAGTGAAATTATATTTACTAGCAATCTTTTGATGCATTAATGATGTTGACAAGAACTGTATCCACACCCAGACATTACAGTTGCCTTCATTTTTAAGATGTCTGTTCAGCTGTCACCTAAATGGAGGACACTAGGTGGTGTGTGGTGGCCTACTTTGACCAGAGACCCTGGCTCTCTGGGTGCCTCTAGGAAGGGTGGGAGACAGGGTCAGGGTCTAGCATCTTGTTCTTTCTGGCGCTGACGCTTTGTGCTTTCATTGAAATCTGTCTGCATGCATGTCAGCACTGTTTATGGAGACTGCTAGACCGTTAAGGAGGAAGCAAGTAATAACTGGTCAGAGAGACTCTCTTTTATTCATTAATAACGGGTACAATGATTCTGTTTGTCAGCAGAGCTGGTCTCCTTATTTGACTCTGGTTTTGGTTGGGAAAAGAAACAACTGTGAATTAGTCATGAAAAGCTTGAAATTGTATTTCCTCTGAAAAGAATGTAACGTAACTTATATTGTCTTTGCATAGCATGCAAATTTAACATGACATTTAAAATAAATTTGTAACATTTGTAACCCACAATGTCCCTTTTTTTTTTTTGGCAGGGTTGGACAAAGAGGAACAGGCCTTTCTGCCACAATTGCAAGAAGCGAGCACGAGATTTCTGAAATCATAGACGGCCTTTCTGAGCAGGAGGTGGGTACTATCTGGAGTGCCTTTTAAATATATTACAGTGTAGATGTGAAACTACATACCTGGATGACAACAGCCCAAATACAAGTGTCACAGTCTGTGTTTTTTTTTTTTTTTTAAGAGGGAGAGATCTTTATAGAATATATTTAGAGAGGCTCTTCTCTATTGGAGTAACTGTGGCCACTTTCCCTGTCCCATGTTCCACAGAACAACGAGAAACAGATGAGACAGCTGTCAGTCATCCCTCCCATGATGTTCGACTCTGAGCAGAGGCGAGTGAAGTTCATCAACATGAACGGCCTGATGGATGACCCAATGAAAGTCTACAAAGCCCGGCAGTTCATGAATGTTTGGACCGAACACGAAAAGGAGATCTTCAAGGAGAAGTGAGTTGTTTTTGTTTTGATGGCGGCACAAGATGTGTGGGTCACATTTTGTCCCCGTAAGTCTGTGGTGCAGATATGGTTTATAGACCTTAATGCCACCTTGGACTTATATTTGTTGATGTATATTTGGCTTTGGCACATGAATAATGACTGACATCTCTTTCTAGGTTTGTCCAACACCCAAAAAACTTTGGCCTGATTGCCTCCTATCTGGAGAGAAAGGTAAACTGCTGCTTGTATTTCCATACATATGCTACTCCCACTGTATGGAAGAAAAGAAAAAAAAAAAGATTCTGCTGGGATTCCATACCTTAAAGCTCTGTTCTCATAGTAAAATATTAACTTTCAATTTCAATGTTGTGACTGAGTCCTACGGGCTGTACTGAAGCGCTGAGCAGTGATTATTTAAGCATATATTTTAAGACCCTTTCGAACGGCTTCTTCTGGTCTATTGTGGACAAGATAGTCACATGTCCTTTTTTCCCACGTTTTTAATGAACAGAAATATTAAAAACTCTGCACTCTGTGGGTCCACATAATCCTTCACCCATTGGCCATATATAAATCAACTCAACAAATGTTGCATCTTAAAAAAACAAGTAAATGCTTGAATATGTTGCCTTCAGTTTCAGTGTCACATGATCATAACATTTGCCATTTCTTGTTTCAGTGTGTTGCTGACTGTGTCCTTTACTACTACTTGACCAAGAAGAACCACAACTACAAGACGCTGGTGAGGCGAAACTATGGAAGACGGAGAGGACGTAACCAGGTAAACCAGAGACTTTATTAAATATGTGTTTACAGTTTGTCCTTGTGGTTGACAAGATGCCGGTCATTTCTTCTTTGTCTTCAGAGCATTAAAAATTAAGTTCAATTCGAGTTTAAATCAAGAAGAGCAATACTACAGCTGTGACCAGACTTTATAGAGAAACAGAAGTGTTTACAGGGAGTCAGGAGGCTGTGAGGTGTGATCATTTCACATGCTGAGTTTGCAGCATTGGTTTTGACTGACTGTTTTGCTGCACCCGTTTCATGTCTCCTCATCAGACTGACAGCACATTTTGTGTGTAACAGATATATGCCTTCCACATATCACACATGATACCACACACCTCTCTCTAGTAGAAAGTGCAAAGGATTTGGCCCCTATATTGCTGGCTCTATTCATGGGTCAGAGTGAGCGAAACAGAAAGCAGAGTGGGAACTCTGCAAGCAACCCTTGGATTATTGTGATATGGCTACAGTTTGACTTGCTTGTTTGTCAATTCTACCAAAGATACATCAGCATTATCTGTAAAATATACAATATGTATACTTTATAAAATACAGTCAAATATAGATTAAATAGAGCATTTAATTATACAAATAGGAGTTTCCACACGTTCTGGAGACTGTGTTTAGGATTCCAAAAACTGACGCTGTTGCTCCCTGTAGATTATAATTTTTTTTGAGTAATGGTTTCCAAATTAGAGTGGAAACAATGAATTGAAATTATTCAGAGAAGTCCAGTAATTCCATATTTGTTTAATAATGTAGAAGAAGCTGGATAAATTTTAAGACATAGCCATCTGTTTGATCCTATTGCTATCTGGGCTGCATGTGGCTCCACAAAGATTTATTTGTCACTGTATCAAGCATAGAGACAAACTGGAGCCACCTCTTCCTTTAAAGCCTTGGTGTGCAGTCACTGTCAAACCTGGAATGTGATCTCTGTAGATGCCAAAGTGACAGCTATGGAGATATGTTGTTGCACACAGATGGTTGTCCAGGGCTTTATAATAATTGTTGTCTTGCACGAAAAGATGCACCATCTCACAACCCTGCGTTGGCTGACATCAAATATTGATTTCACTCATTCTGGTGGATGTTTGCTCCTTACTGGGCTTTTCCCTGCTTCACTGATGCCACGTCCTTGTACGGGACATTCTGTCTCTGTGTTGAGAACATCTACTGTGCCACACAGTGGGTTGATTGTAGACTGTTTCTTTACATAGGAGGAGTTGGGGGGCGCGAGAGTTCGTAATTGCATAATTACAACACAAAGATGGTTCTTACTTTACTAAGTGACTGATACAATTTCTTCATGGGTGATTCACATCTAGTTAGCCTTTTCATTTTTGGTTCATAGTATGGACACACCAGCACACACAGAGTGCAGTAAGTGTGGAAGAATGTCTTTCTGTAATGGCAGCTTGTGAGCTCATGATAGCTGATTGAGGAAAACGCTCCCTCTATGTTCCTGCTATATCGTTTTTATACTTACACACATTTTGTGTTATTGGAACACATAAAAACAGGTTTTCCATGGGTGGCTGTGTGTAGAATGTAGTGATTGATGTTTTTTATTTTTTTATTTGTTTGTTTGTTTGTTTTTTTCTTTGCCATTTGGAGTAATGTACATCAGGATGTGGTGTGACTTAACAACTGCAGTTCGAATGAGCAGAGTGAGTCATTAGAGAAGGAAGGAAGAGGACAGAGTGAGCAAAAGCAAGAGCCGTGGAATGTAGGGCGAGTGAGTGAAACTGAGTGAAAAAACCCTCAGCGAGACAGAGTCAGCGCTGGCAGCTTATCCGCTCAGTGTGTGCTGTTGTTTTTTTCATTTTTTTTGTTTTGTTTTTTTTCATTTTCCATTTCCTCTTTCTTCTGCTCCTCTGAGCCTCTGAGAGAGAGAGAGAGAGAGAGAGAGAGAGAGAGGGGGGGGGGAAAGTCACCCCTCTCTGAAATAGCTGAGTTGGTACAGCCCAGCCATCTGACAGGCCCAAAAAACTCACTGTGCTGCTGTGAGTGCCAATCAAAGAGGAGTGCTCGGCAGGGATTACCTTGAGTGACCCTGCATAGATTAGTGCGTGCATGTGAGATGGACAATTCTTTGGGCGGCTTAAGCGGCCTGATGACACGCTTTCCTGGAATATGTGCGGCCGTGCCGTGGCCCGGCAGCCCTTCTAAGGAGCTCTGCTATGGTGCTGTCCTGCCCCTCTACTGCTACCGTTACCACCGCTATGGAAGTACTGGAGGGTAAACTCACATTTGCAACACCAGTTAGCTGTGGCTCACAGCAGAGAAAAGGGGGTTTTATGACCAGCAAATGAGCTTGCAGGTATGTCACTAGCTTTGAAACCACAGTTTTTGCTTTTTAGTTGATACCACACTCACTCCCTTGTCCTGTATCTTCTTGTTTTTTTCTGTGTCGTACTTTCTATTGCTCTGTGGCTTGGGCAGTTCGCGTCTTAGCCTACATATTTACTTGAGACTTGTAGGCAGTCAAGCTCAGCTATTTTAGGCTAGTTTTTCTAGGACATGTGCCGACATGGTTTTAATTTAACTGTAAAGGCGGTGTGGAATGCATGTACATATGTATTTATGCTATGGGGTAGGGATTTCTGCTAAGAGAAAATGTAGGAATTAGTTTTTAATGTTAGATTTTGTAGTCTAGCGTGTATCGACACACTGACAGCTTCATAACATGTTTGAGCAAATGTGCTTCAAACAGTGAAGTGTATGTCCCCCACGTCAGCTGTATCTCTGCTCTAAATGAATATTATGACCGAGCTTGTGAACACACACAAAAAAAGACAAAAACAGTCAATTTGGTACTCGCAGTACGCACTCTTGTGGAAGCCTACACAGGCTACACCCCCCACTGTGTCTGCAACCACTTCATTGGTTATTTTCAAAAGCAGACTGAAGACTGCCTGGTCGTGTCTGAGCGTCTTCTTGCTCATATTGCTCTGACAAAAACACACCATCTCACCGTCAGCGAGCAGCTCCACCCATAAAAAAAACAAAAATTCTCAACTTTACAATAAGTTTTCCACAGTTAAGGAACATTTCCAGCAGAGTATTTGTTTCTTTACACAGCCCTGGTAGTGTTTAAATGTAATAAAACTTGCACTTAATCTGATCGAAAGTGTAATAAAAGTAGTAGGCTAACATGACACTAACAGTATTATAAATGTTGTATACTTGCACACTTTACATTTCTAAGAAAAAAAGCGTACTTTTTATTATTACGTTGACTGTCAAAATTATTACATTATCAGTTTTGCAAAAAAAAAAAATTACCCACATGATAGGTATTGCATTATTGTAAAAATGTAATTACAATATCAGTCAGGACATTTTATTACATTATTAATCAAGTTATTACATAATTGGGTTTTATTACATTTTTGATCAGGTTATTTATTTAACCTGATTTATTTATTACATTTTTAGGAAATTATTACATTATTGTGTGCCACAGTACTAATATATATCTACAGTAGAACTGAAGTGGTGTAGTCGCTCAGTGATTATGGTATATATAACTTGATGCTGTAACTTTTAATTCAGTGACCTTCCAGGGTTTCACTTTGGGGGGGGGAAGTTTTTTGTTGTTTAATCTATGAAGATGTTACTGAGTTAATATCCCTGTTCTTGTAGGCAAAGTAAAGCTTATAGAATAGAGTAGAGACAGATTCTCTTCTCCTGGTTACAGCATCACACATACAAGGTGAGCAAATGTGTATTACTCTTTGCACATCTCTGTTCTTTGCTATGGGGGTCCATGAGGGCAAAGTGTTCCTTGAGAGCCCCTTTCTTAATTGCTTGGCAGTAAAATTTATCAAGCAGTCAACTAGATTTCATTGGTTTGCAGCACCAATGGTGAGCAGTCTTTTCCCTGCAGAGCTCCCAGTAACCAGGGTAACTGTGGCTGATGCCCGATGCTTTGCTTTTTTTTTCCTATCTTTTTTTAGTCATTTTTGACAGTAAATTGTTCCACCATGATTGCTCGAGAATTAATGTTACCATCAGCTGGTTAGTGCATTTTATTCAAAATGAATGCAAGCTATATATTGTGGGATAAAATGCTGCTGTCAAATGTATTTGTTTACATGTATTTCCCGTTCTTTATATAATTCTGTTACTAAAATGTTTCAAGAGACATTATTTCCGACTTATTGTGTAGAGTAGAGCAAAGTAAACTTTATTGTCCCCAAGGGGAAACTTGTCTTGTGCTCAGTGCTATAGTCCCTTGATTCACACACAAAATGTCACAACAACATGAGAAGCGTTTGACACAATGCTAGACAGTTGCTTAACATGAAAAGCTTAAAACATACAGGAGACATTTGACTATACATTTGACATTGTCAACACGGTGGCTTAAAAAGTCCTGGATGATGGCAATAACTGTAATTAATTGCAATGATAGAGGGGATGCATAGTAACAATTTAGTAGATTTTTCATTTCCTATTCCTGCAGTGAAACTGCTTGAAACAAGAGTGAGAGATTCCTCTGGTGGCCTGAATTCTGTGGTAGGAAAGGGAAGATTGACTTGTGGCTCTGTCATTTCCTAAATCAAACAGCACTTGTGAATCAGCAAAAGAGGGGAGAAATTAAAACTCTCAAAATATTCAAGCCAGGTCAGGAAAGAGCTTCATTTAAAAACACTGAAGAACCACAGAACCACAGGGCCTCATTGACTTTTGGAGAACATCTGTGTGGAGGCTCTTTACGCAGTCTGGGAGAAGAGGCAGGAATGCCACGGCCCTCCGACCGTCTCCAAAGCAAACACGAGCGCTCCCTGACCCAACCATGCCTAACAGCATCTCACAGAAGGATATGTATGGGGACTGGGAGAATAACTCTGGCCTAAAACAGGCTGGTCTCCTCTGCAAAAAGGTCTCTGAATTGTTGAGTGCCAAAAACATGCTTTGCAGACTACTACAGGCAGGAAATGAGTCAAGAGTTTAAGTCCCAATCCAAGTTTGACGTGGTCCTCTCTGCATACATCAACCTGCAATCAGAGCTCTGACTCTGCAGTGCTTTCCTTAAAGAATCCAACAGTGCAGCTGCATCATCATACTGTACTGTAGTACCATCATACCACTTCCAAAATATTGTTACTATGAATATTCCTATGCTATTTTAGCATGCAGTAATCTAAATATGGGTTAACACACTTTTGAAACACTGTAGATGGCACCATCATATCTAGAAATGACTCTTCTGCATCAGAAAGTAAATGCAAAAGTAGCTTGTAAGCTAACAGTGATGGCATCAGCCATGAATCACATTTTTAAGTTTGCGTTTGATTTAAGGCACATCAAGTGAAGGCTGTGGACTGAACAGTATGGGGTAAACTTGAGATGGCATCACATGCAGTTTTCTAGTTTCAAATGCTGTAGATTTGATTTTGCTAGTCATGTAGCTCCACTACTAGAAGGCAAAATCCCTCTCATTATCTGCTGTCTCTGGCTAGAGCAGCCACTAACTCAAACTACTGTGACAGTTGCTTTCTGCCTGTTTTTGTGCAGTTGTTAAGCACTTCTGTATCAGACTTCACTTTATGATATGGCAGCCCGACTCGTGCAGAACCACGTTGTTGTAAAATGGACAGACAGCCTCAACCCTTTTTTAAATTTTTGTGTCGTACCCCTGTCTTCCCTCTCTTTGCCTCAGTCCATGTCTTGCCTTTACCATTGAGATGAAGCACATTCCTTGGCCCCATCTGGTACCAGCATGGGATGTTTGGCTTGGCATAGCCGGACTTGTTCCTGCACAGCGCTTTCATGGAACAGGCAGGAGGAAGCATTCTGTGGTTACCGCGCCAGCAGTGATGATAAAGAATGTTGCTCTGTCCTCAATCACTCTGTCGGACTTGTTTTGAAAATTCACTTTTGAATGATGTTTTCACTCGTGTAGGCAGGATCTATCTGAACTCGACCTCTCCCTTTTTTAATTTGAAATACTAAGATTATCTTTCTTTTCTTTTCTACATTAGACATTTTTATACGTTGCAGTGTGATATAAAGTTCATAATGTGTCACCTCTCTTTGAGGGGTTTACTGACAAATGAGGCATGAGAACTGGCCACACGCCAGATTTCTTCATTTTGAATTAAGGCAGACATCAGTGAACCGTATCTGCAATGTGGTTTGCTTGTGTCTGTTTCTCCAGATGCTGGACAATCATCAAAATATGACCTATCTCCACAGAGTGTACGACTAGGCGTTTCCCCTACTAACTTTAGCCTTTAGTTTTATCTTTAGTCTTTATATTTGTTGTATGACTATTGACTTGGTCTGTCTGCTATCAAGCTGAATATTTAAGCCGACTATTTAGGCCCATCTTCCGCTGTACAATTTTTTAGATGGTCCTCTGGGCTCACAGGGCCAATGCAGGCACTGCTATACCATTAGAAGATGTCTATTGCTTGATAGCATGCAGGGAAACTGGAGCAGGAAGTGTGTAAAGATGTCAGTAGTAGTTAAGGGTAAGTGTATGAGGCAGGTATAAAGCTAACGTATGTGGTCTATTCTGTATCATATTAAAGTAGCATTACATTAGGATATGGCCTTTTTAGGGAAAAAACAAAAATGAATGCTTGTGGTGGTTGTTTGAATGACGTTTTAAAATGTATTACAGGGTAGGTTTCAACATCTGAATTAAGTCGTTGATCTCACTAAGGATTTCCCTGCTTTGTGTTTTTGATTTGCACTTACTTCCAGCAACCTAAATCACTTTTACTAATCTCCACATTGACATTTTTCTTAATGTTTAAAGGAGAAACCGCTAAATATTTTCCCCCTTGTTTTGTCAGCAAATAACACGTCCCTCACAAGAAGACAAGTCAGACGATAAAAACGAAGAGGACAAATCCGAGAAGTCCGAGAAAAAAGAGGACGAGGAAAAGAAGGACGAGGAAGAGAAAGATGAAAAGGAGGATTCTAGGTGAGTTGTGATTAGCTGCTTGTCCTGGTGTCACTCTAGTCCAATAAGCCCTGCAGGTAAAGCTCCCTTCTACTTGGTGTCAGACTTGGGTCTGGGATAATTCTGGGAAAGGTTTGCTGGTTAAATGTATTACCTTACATTTCAGTACATTATTGCCATCATTATGTGCAGCTTGATTTCTTTTAATGCTCTTATTTATAAGACAGCCTGGTATTTGAAAACCAAATAGTAAACATTTCACACTTTAACCCAAACCCTGTACAGTTACAGTTGTGTGTATCAACAATATTCTGCCAACCTATAAACAAGAGACATGACTGTAGCTTGTGCTGTTAATGAAGCAATCCTTCCTGGGCCTAACCTTTTGACATTGAATAGGAATGAACACAGGAGTGAAGAATTCACAAAGCCGGCAATTAGTCTTATTGAGTTGCCTGTTATAATCATGTGAGAAACAGAATGCAACAGTCTGTTGATTGTGTTGTCTTGTATTGTCTCATAAAATAATTAATGAACATCACAAATGGTGCAGTGATGGGATGATTTCACATCCCCAGGCGGAGTGATGCACGTTCATGGTCTAAAGAAGACCTGAACGGGGAATAGCAGTGTCTGTGTTTTGGCGCGTGGCTAGCAGACAAACCTTGCTAACTTGTTAACAAGTCTGTCCAGCTCGAGTGTAGACACATTTTAATATGCTTTTCTTGTGTGTTCGGTTCAGGAGGAAAAGAACAGATTACAAAAAGGGCCTGTTATTGCTGAGTCAAAAGGGAATAGATATTTGCTGTACCAACAGTCTCTAAAGCTGTGTTTTCCCCCTCCAAAACCACAGGGACATTGGCAAGGACAAAGACAAGTGTGACGGTGGGGAGGACGAGGACGGAAAGGAGCAAAACACGCCGCGTGGCAGGAAGACTGCCAACAGCCAGGGCCGCCGTAAGGGAAGGATCACCACACGCTCCATGGCCAATGAGGCTGCGTCTGTGGCGGCTGAGGAAGCACCTCCCCCTGCCACTGAGCCTGCCTTGCCAGATCCTCCGCAGCTGCCTAAACCGGATCCAGCGCAGAGGGCCATGAAGGAGCCTGCAAAACCCCAGACTCCAATAGCTTCCATGGATGCTAATAAAGGTGAATCCTCTTAGGGATGCTCTCTGGAAGTTGTTGGGAAAAAAAAATAAAAAACACACACACACACACACACACACACACACATATACATATATATATATATATANTATATAAAAAATTTTTTACAACACAGGAACACACTTACTGACAAAGAAAGAAGGGAAAGAAATAAAACCATACAATATTTCATCACAAAATATGTGAAGAAAAGAATGTGTGAGCACCAGATTAGTAATTCAACAGGTCATCAAATTGTATTGGCAATAATCCTCTTATATTTTTTTGGCTAGGCACTGAACATTACACATTTTCTAGATGGCTGTGTCACTTCTTTCATTTATTTGGAAGTCACATTTTGGTCAAGTCACTCACTTTTACACAGTCTACACGCAGTTTATATACCCTTTTGTACTTTCCACATAGGAATCATTTAAACCTCAGTGTTGATTTTAACATTGACCATTTGAGTTCATACAACATACCAAAAGAAATGCAACAATTTATGCAGTCAACATTAACAATTACTGTCAAGTGACCACAGTGTCCATTCTCTGGCATCCCATTTAGCCTCTTAAATGTCATAGTAGTAATATATTTGTATTTTCCTCTCACGAATAATCAGGTGTTGGCACTGACTGGCCTGGAGTAAGGCACAGTGTGTTCATACTGCTGGGAGAATTGAATAGCACACGCCAATACACCTTAAACAAGGTTTAGAGACATGTCAGAATATAGCTCTGCTGGCTTTCACCCTCTTAAAATGTGTCGATTCATGAGATGTTTATAGCCTGAAAGTGGACAGTTCAGTAGTTTCAGGCACTCATTGCCAAGTGTCAGACACACACAGTCCTGCGTTGCATTCCACTCAGGAAGCTGTATGAAGTCCGTCCATCACCATGGCAATGTTCTGCTTTGGCAGAGCTGTTGTCATGGTGCTCAGTCACGCACTTGTACTCTTCCACCCTTTTAATGTCTGTCACTCCGACAATGGTAGCTCAGAATTTCAGGTATCCAAGTCCCTGTGCGTTAAGCTCGTAGTGGCGTTAATCTGTATCATTAATTCACTGTTTTTTAAGTGGGCTGTGCTTCTCCGCCACCTGCGCTCCCTCTGCTGTCTGTTGAGCTCTGCCTCTGTCAACAGTCTGAGTTATGCAAGGTCTGCTGGTTAATGTGATTAACTAACAGCCCGCAGTGTGTCCTTCCACCCTCTCAACCCTGTGACCTTTCTTGCCCAGTTCTGGGCGTATCATGGTTTACGTAGGACTGTGTCAACTGTAATCTCCCTAGACTCACTAGACTGCATCTGTTTGCTTGCTCTGTTGTAACCCCTGCAGCTATGGTGCTTCTTAGAAGTAAGTGGGCTGGGTGCTAAAGGGTAGCTATCTGTCAGTCTTGCCCAGTTGAAATGGTGCCAGGCAAGTTGAGGAAGCTGCTGATTCAGTGCGAGGCCAATGATGGGGGTTTGAAGTTGTTTGAATCCGTGGGGCATAGTGTATGTGTACGTGTGTATGTCATTAGGTGAGATGCTACACTGTAGGCAGATGCCATGTCTGTTTTCATAGACCTGAGATTGACCACCCCAGATGGGCCTAAAGTGTCACAGGGAGAACATGTGAGCTTTGCCATGAGAAAAGGAAGCCTAGTCCAGTGGACATTCGTTTAACTAAGTGTAACAGAGTGTGTGGCAGGGGGACCTTTGGTAGGAGCTGTCTAAACAGTGAGAATTCAAGGTGGGTGGGGTGGGGGGAAGCCTCCGGTTAATGTCAAGGGTACATCTGCTGCTATATTAGTCCAAATGTTTACACAGTCTCAGTGGGTGCCATGGAGGAGAGTGGGCTAGAGTTCACTCGGCCCCCTCCACAGTAACCGTGCACTTCTGTGAATTTTGTGGGGGGTGTGGGACCGTGTAGCCAAGCCCAGGCAATAAGGAGGAGGTGTGTGTGTGTGTGTGTGTGTGAGAGAGAGAGAGAGAGAGAGAGAGATTCGCAGTGTCACAGTAGAAGGGGTGGGAGGGTTTTGGGGCTGGCTGTTCTATCTGTCTATTTGTCTCCATCCAAGGCCATTTCCCAAAGAGGGAGGCAGGGCTCTCAACTCCTCCACTGTCTGGCAGTACATCAGCTGACCAAGGCCCTCCCCTTGTGGATTAGGAGGAGGAGGGCTTGTTCTGGCCTGTGGGGAAGGGGAGAGAAAGAGAGACAGGGAAAAGAGAGAGAGTGTGAGTGGAGGAGAGTGAACTAGAGCAAGAGTGTAAGTGAGGGAGCGCGTCTCGGCAGCCCCTGACTGTAAACAGATTATTAGATTAGTGGCCATGAGAAGGACACGGCTGAAGAGAGGACTGTCACTCTCTCTCTGTCTGTCTGTCTCCCTCCGTTTCTCCCTCTCTCTTTCTGTCAATGCTGATGGGGCTGTGTCTTTTTTCTTTGTGATTTAGTTGGTGCTGGTGAAACCGGAGAAACTTCTCGCTGGACCGAGGAGGAGATGGAGGTCGCCAAAAAAGGTAGTGTTTCAATTCATTTCTCTCTCGCTTCATCTCTCCGTCCTTCCTTTCTTTCTCTGCGTTGCTGTGGCTGCTCTGCTTTTTTATGATCTTTCCTCATTTCCCCCCCCCCCTCCCCTGTCTCTCTCTTTTCCTCCTCTGATTATCTGATGTTGCCTCGCCCTGCCCGTTTCTTACATGCACACAGGAATGAATGTGCACATGCGTCCACACGAATAGAAACTTGTGCTGGTGCTTTACTGGAAGCTGTCAGAGACCCATGAAGGGTTTCAGGGATTTCTTGTTTTCTTTTAGCTGCACTGCTCTCAGAAGTGATCTATTAAGGCCATCCATGAAGCAACAGAGCGTGACAGTTGCAGCTTCTTCTAAAGATCACTATCTATTATTCACATTCAAAAACTTTGTCGGATCCTCTAAAAAAAATAGTTTTGGGGGTTTTTTTAACATTATTTTGGTCTTGTAAATTCTTCAAAACGTTTGTTGCATACTTGTGCCTGGTCTCAGACTGCACCGTTGCAGTCATTAGTCAGGTCATATGCCATTCAAGTGTGCCCCCCTCTCCCCCCTTTTGCTCGGCTTTGTTGGTATAGGCTCTTATGCAGGGTTCCCTGAGTGCCAAGACCCATAGACTGGGGAGGGGGTGTAAATAAAGGCAATAACGTGGATTAATTAAAACTCTCTTGGGTGGGTATTGGAGATTTGCTTCCCCCCTAACAAAAATACATTGTGGGTATGATCTCCTCAGGCATTCAGACCTGTATGTTAGATATGTTTGCGGATTAGTGTACCTAAAAGAGACCTGCACAACCTCTTCTAGTCATATGACAAAGCAGGTCCAGAAATCACTTTTATGCTATGCCGCACATACATCTGGTCATGCAAGCCCAGTGATCGGCATAAGCTAGGCTAGAAGTTTTCACGGAGGGAAAAAGAACTCTGCAACAAAGAACTTTCTCTTCATAGAGCTGTCTGTGTAATTTCATACCTGCAATCTAACTGAACTGTAATGAACCAGTAGTTTTTAATTGATTTGGTCATTAACAAATGTACTTAAAGCAAGTCAGAAATATAATGGATCAACGTACATCTTCCCTTGCAAGCAGATGTGTGATCAAACAGCATCTTGTCATATCAAGCTCAGATATCATGCTCTAATACTGGTACTTTTAAGGTTGTTATTACCCTGGTTTGCCTGCAGTGTTGCAGTGAAGCTTCAGATGAAGACTCTTGCTGCAAGTAAATGATTTTGAAGAAAATAAGTACAAAACCACTGTACACTATAATACATATAATACAACAGCACCACAAACAGTGTATATACTTTAACTCAAATTTAACCTTGTAAGCTTCACAAAGGTGGCCTTTTATTTTAGGGCTGTTACACTGCTTTACCTTGAGAGTTATTCCTTATAACATTTACAATAATTATATTTGTCATGCCAAGTATCTACCAAACCAAGACTTTAAAATTAAGATGATAACTTAGCTCTGTCAAGGATGTTTGCACATAAATGCAGTATGAATGGGTACATTGTTGCCATGGTAATACTATAATACTGATATTTTATGGTGATCCAGGAATGGAAAAACAGAGCTGGCAGCATTGCTGAAGTTAAATGTATGATTATTTCTCTCTCATTCTATTTACTGTCATTTGTCATATGTGTGTCAAGACGGTTGAGCAACGAAGCGCAAACTTGTGAGATATATCTCTTGGTGAATGTATTATGTGCAGTGCTCAGCTATGCTATGCTAAATGAAGTTGAAGTAGTGGTCAAAACCAGGGAGATCAAGTACGTAGCTTAACTTGTGTATGGGACGTTTTAGTGTGCTCTATCTCTAGGTGTCTACTGTATGTCACAAAATATACAAGACCTTCCTGCCTTACATTTTTTGATTGTCTGCAAGTTTAAGAAGCTCCAACTAAGATATGAGCCACTGAACAGTCCCAATGCCCTCATTCCCTCATTTAACTGGAGCAGTAACGGGGCTTTGTGTTTAGCTCTGTGGTGATTTGTCAAGCTGCCAGTATCCCTCATCTCAGTAGCAGGGCTGGAGGGGAGGGGAGGTCACAGGGGTTGCAGGATTTAGACAAGAGACACCCTAATGTCAAAGGTAAATGGCAATCTTCCAGTTCACTGCAGCTTGGCAGAGTAGTTTCAATGTTTAGTGAGACTGTCAAAGCTGATTGTGTGCTCAGCTCAGCGATAATCACAATGGGGAAGACCAACAAGCAGAAAGTTTACAAAAGCACACACATCCAAATGCAATGAATACTAGGTGCTGGACATAAGTAAATGTGAAAAACAAACAAAAAAATGGAAGACCAACAGCAAACCATAGCAACACCCATGAGTATAGTGTAATTTTGCAGTAATACCAAAAGTTCACCCTCAGTGATAATGACTGCAGCAGCTTTTCATTCTAAAGAGACTATAAAGAATTAATTGAGGGCATCTTCTTGAATCATAGTTATGGCACTGATACAGCATGAAGCAATAACTGGAAGTATGAGAAGTGTCAGATGTCAAAGTGTTTCCATGTCAAATCAGGCTTTGATGGCTTGACTTTTAGATACCTGCAGTTGAACCCTGTTTAGATACAGTGCATACATTGATTATAATTAGTCTAACATAACACTAGTTTATATTATCAAGTGATTTCAACCTTATTCATTGGTATTCTATCAAGCGTTTAAAGGCTGCAAATCTAATTCAGAATTGTCTCTTTGTCCTGCGCTAGGGCTAGTTGAGCATGGGCGAAACTGGACAGCCATTGCCAAAATGGTGGGCACCAAGAGCGAGGCACAGTGCAAAAACTTCTATTTCAATTACAAGAGGCGTCACAATCTGGACAACCTGCTCCAGCAGCATAAGCAGGTAAGCAGTTTGCTGTCTGCTCTCTGTTCTGTTCTGTCATTGAGCTGTTGTAACTGCATGAATGCTCAATGCTACCTGGTGTCTTTCTGTTTCCCAGGATACACGACGTGCTCGTGCTGATAGGTGTCAAGGTGAAGCTCTAGCCACAGCATCACCCGACGATGATGATGAGGACAACGCAGATGACAGTGAAGGTCAGAGAGATGGGTGATAGGAAGCATGTGCTCAGCGTTAAACGAACACATGCCCAAATACATTTTGTTTTGAACTTTTCTTCCTGTTTGTCTGAGGTCAGGGCAAATCCCTGGGCAATCTGTGTCAAGGATGCACAGCAGGCGGATCCAATTTTTGTCCTTGCCTATGAGTTGTGGAGCTTCATGCCTGATATTATGATTACGTGTTAAGTAAAGACAGTATGGAGAGAAAGAATACAATGATAAGTACAGTGCAAAGCCAGGAAGCCTGATCAAAAATGCTCTGTCATGGTTAGGATTTCATTTGAGTTGATGGCAATGTGATTGCTCTCTACTGACTGTAGTTTTAATGAGAGTGGGGAAAAAAAGCAAGGGGGGAGAGGTAGAGATAAAAGATAGGAACTAATCTGACTACATGGGAGCCTGTTGCATAACAGTTCTTGGCTTTGAAGACTCAACAAATCCTGCTCTTTGAACACAAAGTGCTGGTCCACTTGTTTGATCCAGCAAGCCTGCCTGTCTACTCGCCTCCCTCCTCTCCAGAGGTCGTTATCTTTGCTGGCATTACATGGTGAAGGCAGTCCACTATGGAAAAGATAAAATGCTTCGTATAGAAATAGATTATTATGAATGTTGCCTACTTACCACTAAATAGCGCTGTTTTTTGTTGGAGAATCGTCATGCTTAGCAGACTTGTATATAATTTAAACAGCCTCCAGTTCACAAGATAGCAGTGGCGATAGCAGGAGGTCACAAGGCTTTCAGTCATGTTTATTTGACTTTGTCTTCGTCCCATGGAAACCCAAACTGCTCTTTCGAGGTCTTGGTGATCTGCAGCTTGTGGATCTCACATTATACACATCAGACAGTAGAGCACATAAGGCCAGAGGGGGCATTAGTACAACTCTGTTAAAGAGTACTTACAAACATTGTAGTGTTTGTCATTTGGATGTTTAGTAATGCGTCTTCTCTGATTTTCATTTGATACATACGTATAATGCATCTGCAAATTGTTTTTGCATAGACATGCTATCTGGAATACCATCTCCATGGCAACTACAGCTGTAGATAATATGCAAACCAACAGGGGCAGCCAGATTTTTTTAAATACGCAGTTTCTATCTTAAGAAACAATGATTTTCAGATATGAATGAATGTTTTTATCATGTATAAATGGCAGTTTGCTCAGTGTCTTGTTTGACAAACTGTATCTCTACTCAGTTGGCATTAGAGCTACTTGATATTAGTTTGTATTTTGAAAGGCTGCTTTCTTGTATCTTTAAGGCCTTGGACTTGGCATAAGCACACTTTAATGGTTTAAAGCAAGATCATTAAATAAACAAAAACTGGGACAGGCAGTTACGTGTGTGCCTGAGCAAAACGTGATAATGGATAGGAAAGAAATGTGTGATGCATAAAGTAGAGAGGTAACTTCTTGGATTGTTTCTAGTTTTTGCGGTCTCTTGGGTTATTCATTGATTCATTCACTTGTTTCACATTCATGATACACTTTGTCCTCCAAGTTAAGCTTTTCTACATGTTAAATCACCCCAGTAGGGAGATTTATTTTGGGACGGGTCTACATTTATTTTCATTTTCATGATTATATTATATTTGTTGTCCTTTATTCCTAAATGGCATTAAAATTGGCTTAGAAGTCTAGAGTTTCATGCATTGTTCGACACTAATTCACTAATACCAATTTCATTAATACTTCTCATGCTTCCTCAGGTGGTGACAACAGCTCTGATACAGAGAGTGCCCCCTCCCCCTCTCAGGCCGACTCCTCAAAGTCTGGCGACTCCAAGAGGGCAGACAGCGCTGCAGGAGATGCTCAGTGCTCTGACCAGGACAAAGGTCAGGCCAGCAATGGAAAGGCCCTGGAGCCCTCATATGGGGAACTCTGTGTCAAGGAAGAGAAAAGCCCAGAGAGTGAGACTGGATCTCATGAGGAAAAGGCCAGGATGGCCTATGGCTCAGTGCATCCCAAAACTGAACCTCAAGATGTGGACATGAAGACTGGAGAGGTTCAGGTCAAGATGGAGCCTGAGATCAAGGAGAGAGGAGAAAAGGGAGATCATGGCGAGAGGCAGAGGGAGCTCCACTCAGATGACTCCAGCGCCACCTGCAGTGCTGACGAGGATGTGGAAGCAGAGCCTGAAAGACAGAGGTGTGTTTTCATAATCGCTGTCTTTGTGTTCTCATGCTGTATGTACATGATTGGGGTTTACAAAAACAGGACGTTTATGGTTTTGAGTGTGACATATACATTTTGCTTTGTACTTCTGTAGAATATTCTCCATGGAAAAGCCTTCATTGCTCAGCCCTCCGGGCTCGGTGCTGGTGTCCTCGCCCAAGCAAACCCAACTCAACATCCAGCAGCTGCAGCAGCGGGCAGCTGCCATCCCACCTATGGTTAGTCACAGTTTCAGGCTGATCCATTTAGACCTGCATGGAGGCAGGTAACGGGTTGAAAGCATGTCCACACATCCGTCATTATGAGCAATGTGATAAGGTCAGAAACTATAGGTGTTTATACAGCCTTTAAATTACTATATTGTATGCACCCAACCGCTCCATTGTGTGCTGTACTGACAATGTCAACTGTTTTGTGTTCTGTGAATCTGGATCATTTATCTACCAAGGTCTTGATTTAACTGTAAGATGTATAAAGTCTTACTTTTATGTTCATTGAATTCCTTTGAAAGCAAAAGCAGAGATATGCAGAGAATTCATTTTTTACTTCAAGTTTTTTTCAGTGTTCTCTGTACAACGCTTCAGTACTCAGGCAAATTGGTCATTGCACTTAGTTCATATCTACCATTCCAACTCGTCTGGACCTTTTCCCTCCTCAACATATCTAGGTGCCTGGTCCGTTTGGCCCCGGTGGTGTGCCCATCAGTGGATTTGCCATGTTGCAACACCAGATCAAAGCAGTGCATGAATCGGCGCACCAAGAGGAAAAGCAGAGGCAGGATCAGGTAGACCTGGAGCGGAGACCCCCCTTCAACACCCGCAGCCCCACCATACTAGATAGAGATGGTAAGAAAGAGAACAAAAACTATCCTCATTCTGTCCTCATCTCTCCTTCTTCGCTCCATCAGCCTCGTTCTCTGTCGCTGCTAGCAGTGGACTATTTATAGCTAATGCATTTTTTAGATTCAATTCGAAAATGTGGTTCAGCCTGAGTCAAGAAAAATAAGTTGGCTGACCCTGCTTTACATTTGATGCAAACTCGGAGCTGAAGTCTGCGTTGACGCTCCTCTTGAAATGCCTTTGGATGAAGAAGGTGGCTGTGATGTTTTT